>JAJOZX010002230.1:530000-660000 GCA_023014485.1 Bathynomus jamesi
TTTATTTTCGGGTTCACTTTCCACTGGAAAAACCCACCCTTTTTTTCCTTCTCATACTCAATTTCTGAACTTCCCCTACACTCGTTTTTTTTGAGTTCTTGAAGAGTTTATTCATTCCAAGGTATTTTTTCTGTTCCTGTAATAAAAAATTGTAATTTTTGACAAGGTCAACTCTGACACACTGAATATAATTTACTAGTTTATTTTTTACGCTCGTTTCTCTGTCCAGTTCCTTAACCAGTGAAGGGCAAGCTCTGGTGTGAACCTCCACTAAGTTGGTTTCAGAAAGAAAGAAAACGGTAAATGACTCGTTTTAGATCTTTGGTGTCACAATTATAGGTAACTATCGCCGCCTTTTCATGAATCTTACAATGGGATTAACTTTAGTCTTGGTGGTGATTGCCATCTATGGTTCGTAATTTAAACATTGCACGCATCCCTTGAAAAACGTTCGGATTTTCATAGAGCAAATAATAGTATTCAATAATCAAACCAATAACGACATACCACGAAGTATGAGAAGAACTTAAACGTCGTACTACAAGGAAAACTTAAGTTAATGTATACAGCGGCGACATACTTTCAGTGCAAAGGGGGTAACTACAGAAAGCTGCATCGTGCCTCCACCTATAGCTTCAAAGTCGCTCACTACTTATAAGCCAATTGATTGGGGAAGATCACTTTCTTAGTTGAAATCAATGTGCGGAAGCGATGTTCTCTGTAATTTGTTTATTATCAGGTGGTGGTTCTGAAGCCCTTGGTGGAGGTAGCATATAGCTTTCTTTCGGTTCTTTCTTAGAACTGGAAGGATGGCAACGCTGTGTATCCTAAAAAAATCTTTCACCATACCTCGGCACTGACTGATGGCGATAAACGCTCAATAGCAGCCTCAAAATGTTTCTTACTGAGAGTTCCTATTTCTTCTACTATGGATGTCCGCCCCTTCTCAATTTCTTCCGCGATTGCCTTTTTGCTCGCCATGTAAACCAAATGAGAGCAGTCGGCGCCAGAGAAGTTCTCGCACCAAGTACTAATTTCGTTGAAGTCCACATCAGCAGCGAGTTTGGGTTCAGTTCCATTCTGACGAAGTTAAGAGAATAGAGATAAGAAAAAGTTGACTCGCAAATAAGTTGGCGTGCGTATATCACAAGAAATTTAGGACCTCCATGTGTCAAAGAACTTGTAATGTGTTTATCATACAAATATTGAGGGTCGCTCGAACAATTCAATTTACAATTCTTCGAAAGGGCGAGAACTATATGGAGGTGGTGTGTATGTACAGATGTAATACTATCGCTAGTCAATGCCAACGCTTAAATTCATTCAATGACACCCAGAAACATCTCACTCGCGGCAAATACATCTTTAACCCGTTTGCTGCGGAACCTGTAATATCACGCTCTCGCGCTTCTGCCCATTTCTTCGGAGCCCCGTATATACACGGATTTAAACTTTAAACCGAGATATCTCTGCGTAGCCTGTGTTTTTGGCTCGACTCGTAACTGGGTGCTCGCGCAGTTAACGGTTAATGTTTGAAACGGAAATACAATTTAAAATTAGAATTCAATTTTTTTTTTTTTTTAGCAGCAGCACAATCCTATGATAAGATAACCTTCTAAAAAAGAAGTGTTGGTTAAAAGTACGCACACACACTTTAACCATTTCCCACGTCTATAGGGTGGACACGAACTTGAACTCTCAACATAATTGTCTGCACGAAAGTACACGAGAATGATGATCAGTAATGAACTTCAGAGATCCAGTATTGCTTTTCATGACTACGTTGAGAATATACGTTTCGTAGTACAGTACATCAGGTGAGACCTATGTCTCCATTTACATACCTCACAAATAACTTCCATTCCAAAGTGCCCAAACGTAAGGAACAAAGCATCACTTCTCGACATTAACCACACTTTACCTTCGTGCAAGCGTTTAACACCGCAATTCTTCCTTTCTGGTCGGGAAGTCCCACAAACAGCGACGTGTCGAAACGTTGGGGTCTCAAAACGGCCCGATCGACCATGTCTGGTCGATTGGTGGCAGCCATCACGTACACGTCTTTCCGCTGGTTGAAACCATTCATTTCCACCAGAAGTGTGTTCACAATCGTAGTCTTACTTCCTGACTGGAAAAAAAATTTGAACCAAGTAAAATAACTATTATTTCTCTCGAGGAATGACAATTATCAGTTACAAGAACAAAGGTAACACCCGAAACCTTTCTTTTCTCATATGGATAGGGCTGGACGTGAACTACAAAAACCACCTGAGCGTCTGAACTTACGTTACATTGCACACTATAATGATTACCGAACGCAACAAGGGGTGTAATATTCTACTCTCACAACAAAACAATATAGCAAAATAATGAAGTCCAGATTTCATGTTCATGAGACCACATCACAATTTATCTTAAAAGCATAAGCAATATAAAGAGTTGAAAACCATTATTTCGCTTACATCAGCACCTGCAGCTCTACGTGGACAAATGCAATCAAACTCGTCGAAGAAAATGACACATGGAGCCACGGCCGCTGCTCGTTTGAACACTTCTCTTATCGCTCTTTCGCTCTCTCCTTGGTACTGAAACAAAAAAAATAGTAATAACGGTTCCTTAATTCTTTAGTGATAATGGGGCACAAAGTATTTAAATTACCTACTACATATTAACACTCAGTAATCTCGTTTCCCCACTACGTAGGGCGAGGGGTGCGCCCCCAAGGATCACTAAGCCCGAGCAAACTACTCCGAGCCTCACCGCCCAGAGCCCGACACCGTGACTGGGCGATCATTAGGTAAAACAATTATTTAATATAAAGTTCCTCATTGAACCTCATACGTTTTTAAAGGAAACAAGTTCAAATAACTAGACTTCTTACCATGTTAAGGAGTTCGGGTCCCATCACCGCACATAGGTTGACGCCAGCGTGATTGGCCACCGCCTTTGCAAGCAGTGTTTTGCCACAGCCTGGAGGACCCCACAAAATAATCCCATTCGGCTTTTTGGCTCTGAACTGTTCGTGAAGTTTTCCGTATTGCATGGGACCCTACAACCAATGAACAAAGTTAGGAATAATATAATTTGTACTTAAACTTCGGCAATTATTCTTTTTGAGAGTTACTAATTTCGAATAAATGGGGATATATCTATATTGAACACGTAGCTACTTATTGCTTTAATTATTAGATTTATATGAAATTTACATTACGTTTTTTATAACTAAGGAAATCATTTTACAGAAACCAACCAACCACCCATAACAACGTCTTAGGCTTCTATATCGGTACCAGACCTTCACCAGTGAAGTGAAAAGAAATGATTTTTCATGATGATATTTGGGTTTAGACTGAAATTTGTTATTTATCTGTGACTAAGACAGCCTTACGGTTAACAACAACTCGATCCATAACCATTTTTAACCGGACTTGGGTGGTTACGCGGGTCTCCCAACCGCACACAAACGAGAAAATATACAGAATTTCCATCTGCTTGAAATATAATTTACGTGCATAGGCACACAGAAAACGAATTAATTTAAAGATTTCTATGATAAAAGAAACTATAGTCGTTAGTTAGTTAATACATAAAACTTTATCACTGGAGGGGGCCTTTAATATCTTGATAAATAAAAGCTGAAAGAACAAATGTGCTAATTTTTTGCTCACTAAAATCTTTTCCATGAGTTCGCTCTTGATGTCTTCGAGTCCCCCGATGTCCTTCCATGTTGTATCTGGTACCAATGGGAAGCCTTCTTTCTTCAACATCGGAGTGATCATCTATGAAAGAAAAAAATTACAGTGCAAGAGGAAGGCATCACTGACATTTCTTTTACATCCTGTTAAGCGCTACCTTCAAATATCACGAGTTGGAGATAACAGATAGAATACACATTTCAATTTGAAGTCAAACAAACACAAATCACAGTTTAAAATGTTCATGCCAATATCCTAATAAAATATACAGATTACAGTACTGTAAAGGCTCAATTTTGAGGGCGGGCTATGTCATGGACAATGTAACATTGTTTCCCGGCGATCAACGAAGTTAAGCGACATTGGGTCCGGAGAACAGATGGATGGGGGACCATTCTCTGCATCCAGATTATGCAGCGACCCGTGGTTCGGATCTCGCGTAAAGCTGTAGGTCCCCTTCGTCACATGACCTTGGATGTTACGAGGGAGGGTTAAACAACCCCATAAAAAAAACAGGATTTCTGAACACTTACGGGAAGCGCTGTCATGAAATCACAGAACTGAATTTCAAGAGTTCGTCCTTTTGCGAAAGAATAGTAACTGGCGAAGAATTTTTTAGGCTTAGCAAGAACTTCCTTCCCAAGGCTCTCCTCAACAACTCTGTATTAAAAGAAAATGGTTCACAACAAACACTCCAATACAAAAATTAATGTTGCATTTGTTATTAAGTTAAATAGTACTAAAAAGAAGTAAAAAATGAAGATATGGAAATGAAGATATGGAAACAAAGATGAATGAGCAGTATGTGGAAAACAAAATTATCCTGGAAAAAACGAGTGTAAAGTCAGTCTGGTTGGATGAATAGTAATATGAAAAATGATAAAGGTAATGTATTAATGCAAAATGAGCGAATACACGAGATATTCGGAGTATTTTAGTGATTTGGCAGGCGAGTTACGCGAATGGGAAGTGAACATGAATGCAGTTGGCTTTGGTGGTACATGTCGAAGTGTATACCCTGGAGTGCAAGACATTAAACTTAAGGAAATTGAAGGAGCAGACAGCAGTATACAGGTTGAAGAAACGAAAAACAGCAGGAACAGAATGCAATGAAACGAGTGAATGTGGAGGGATAATAGTGACTGAATGACTACGAAAGATGTGTCAGGAAGTTTGGGATAGTAGGTGAATACCTGGACAAAAGTTGTAATTGTAACACTTTAGAAAAATAAAGATGAGAGAGGCGAATGTAAAAATTATAAGGGTACAAATCTCTTTAAAAATGTATTAGTAGATAGAGTTAAAAATTTACAGATCCGTTGGTCAGACAAAATGTTTTTAGGAAAGCAAAAGAGGCATTGATCAAGTTGAGAAAATTGAAAGGAAAAAAAAAAAATTTATATGGCATTAATACCGACTGGTGGGGTAGTGCGTGAGATAAAGTAAGAATTCTGGAGAGAAGAGAGTAAATAGGAGTTTGAAAGCGAATGAGTGGCGGCTGTCGCATCTGATGGATGCTGATGACGTGATGCTTCTGGGTAATCAGGATAAATTAAAGGAGAACAGTAACAATTTTTTGTCGAGGAAGATTATTTTCAATGAACATAAATAAAAGTAAGGTTCTTGTCGTTGAGAGAAAAGGAAAAGTCAACATATGTGGAAAATGAAGAAAATTTAAGCGTGTGAAATAATTAAGTACTTTGGTGTTGGATGACAGAAAGGTGCAAGTAGAATACGACAAGAAAGTTACAAGCCCTAATAGGAAAACAGTGCTCGAGTGTAGGTGGGCAGCAACGATAAATGAAGATTGCTACAACGGTACAATCACCTCCATTATACAAATGGGTTACCCAAATTCCTGTTCAAAGTAAAACCTTGAAATCCATTTGTTCAATCTCACCTCTTCCAAGCAACGTGTCTCGCTTTCTGGACGAGGTCTTTCAAGTCTCCGGCCACGAAACTCGAAGTTCTCAACGCGATTTCCCGAAAATCAAAATCATCTTTGACTTTAGGACACAAGAGCTTGGAAGAGAATATTCTATTAATAAGTTGAAATAGGAGAATAAAGCTGTTGTATCAGTTAGCGTTACGCTGTTATAAAAAATAAAGTTTGCTATAACCAATTTACTTTAAGAATTGTAGCTCGAGATTCCTGGTCAAGGACAGGCATAAAAACTTCATTTTTGAATTTGTTTCGGAGATTTAAATCGATACCCTGAGAAGTCCGGGTTTCAGCTATCACCAGGATATGGCTGTCCGAATGCTTCGTTTCAAGTTCTGTGAATAAAATTTAATGTACACTTTAAAAACTGCTATTCACTCTTGAATTACGATAATCAAGAGTTAGGGGTGACTATCTCACGCCTTGAATGTAGACGTATACATATTTCGTCGACACTAATAAGCTTAGCCACCAAATTAAGTCTAATTTAACCTATGACAACCAAACAATTTGACCAACTCTAAAACCTGTCGATAAAATGTTGCTACTCAGTCCTTCTAACTAGATTAATTCAGTGAATTAGCTTAACCCAGCGTTTCCAAAACCTTTCTATCTGATCCTCTTTATATTAAACTGAAGTTACTCCTTCACGTCCTGACTTATTTTAACTGCACACGTTATTCATTCATGGAGTGTAATTTACTAATATCAATCATCATAATGTCTCCAAAAAAACACTTTGATCACCCTGTATTTAAACTATGCTCACTATTCTTTTGTTTTTACATACCACAATTTATTGAAACTAAATATTTTCTATGGGAAATAGATTTTTCTGTATGTAATGAAAAACCAACATATATATACATATATATATATATATATATATATATATATATATATATATATATATATATATATATATATATATATATATCACACTCGTATGTATATAAATTTGCAAAACATTTAAAATTAAAACTATTATTGTAGGATCAACATCCATGATCTGTCTGGTTAGCACTGAAACCTTGGTTTCCACAAAAATGTGTGTATTCACTATTCATACCAATTCCCCAACAATAAATGCTTAATAAAAATTCCCAAAATTTCACATTCTGAACAAGGATTCTAAATATTTAAACGTTTATACCTATCCTAATGTTTGGGTGTTCTACAGCAACTGACTGGAAGAATATTCAGTTTCCTCTAACCTGTTAAACAAGACACTATTTGATCACATATTTTCTTCTCTGGTCCTTTGCTAACACCATATTCCTTCGAGGACAAAAGATCAAGGTTCTCTAGCAGGAGAATGCAGGGAGCGAGTGATAGTGCCTCCTTAAATGCCGCCTCCACCAAAGTTTCCCCTTCTGCCCCCATCCCAGTCATACTACTGCTAAACTCCGAGACCGAAATGCGCAACAAAGTGGCATTTATATCCTGCAATGTACAAATGATATTGATAAGCACTCTTTATGAATTTAGTAGATAGACATCCTAATAAAATATGAGAAAGTTCAATGTAGTTATGTATTTTCAGTTATACTGTATAATACGAAGCGTCGCGAGTACGAGGGACGAACTCGCTACATTGGTGAGTTTGCGATTGTAAAACGAATGAATAATTCAACCCTCCCCCCATCCACAGACAATTGGTATAACCAAATACCCGCCTCGTACACTCAAAATGTAGTTATTTTCAATGTGTGTATTTGCGGTATGAGAGAGAGAGCATTTCGAGTACAAGAGGCGACTATTTGCCCTCATATTCAGCCAATGTATTACACAATAATATACAAGTCTTATATAAAAGTAAAATACTTTCTTGACTGACATACAAAAGGAAGTTTATGCATTTCTATTTTATCCAAAAATCACTAAAAATTTTTTTTTCAAAATTTCGATTATTATTATTATTATTATTATTATACTGTAATTTGCATGTATTGACTTACCCCAGCTAAACAAGTCGCAAACATTGTTTTTCCGGAACCCTGTGGGCCCGTGAGAAGAACGCATTTAGGAGCATCAGCATTCAGGTCATCTTTAGTTAGGTTCATTGCCAGTAGATAAGCCATCTTATGAGAGAAAAAGAAAAAATCAAATGCTGACAGAGGGATGACAAATTAATCTGCAACCTATGAAATGTGGCTGGAAATGAAGCGTTAAGATAATTTGTCACATCTCGCATCCCGCAATAATTAGAGAAAACTGTCATTGGTAGGCTTAATTATTTCCAGAAACAAGGGAAACCTGAAGGAAACTTGAAAGGTCATAAAGCAAGAGAAAAGTTTCCTTCTTAAGGAGCAGGAAATATGCCATCCAACCAAAATACAACAACAGTACTGTCCATTATTTTCTTGAAAAGAATTTCTAGTGACAACGACCAAGATCGTAAGAGTTCCTTATTCAGTGTTTCTATTCTACTTTACTTTCTGATAGTAAATAATGGTTTCCCAGAAATTAACTCCAAACTTAAGTTCTTCTCACAGAGAAACGTTTTGCTGAACTAAATAAACAAGAAAATTTGCATATTCACTTCATAGAGAGAGTCCATCCCTTTCATATCTTCTAAAGAAGCATCTGGCGTAAACGACTCAAATTTCTTTTTCTTCTTTATCACACCAGTTATCTGTTGTTCATCCGAGTCTATAGGCTTCCTTTTTCTCTTTATATTCTGAAAAGAATTCTTAGTTATCGCTTTAAGATCTCTCTCACACGCATGGTATATTTCAGGATTAATTTTCACACACACACCCACAATAGAGTATATATATATAATTAGTTTAATAATAGTGTTTTTGATCATCATTAAGTATGATATTAGTGAATTAAGTTGTTTTTTAACAATTTAAATTACTTTGTACAGAAATAGATTTTTCTGTAATATTAGTGATTTACAAGTTTACTTTTGGCCAAAACAAGATATATATTTAGTCTTTTTTTTTTGGGGGGGCCCATCTGTGGAGGTTGCTCACCAAAACATTCACCACAATGAAAGGGTTAACAGTAAATAATGTGCATTAATTTTTAATGCACATTATCAAGACCTAAATTTACATTCAAAATGATTTAATTAAATACCACCTCAAAAGGGTTCAATAATACAAAAACCTTCTTTAGCCATATCCTAAGACTATATTAACTAATTGATGAAGACTGAAGTAATTTATTAGTTTAATTTATATTAATTACATAAGAACTATGTCAGAATGACATCAATATCCCCCACCTATATTTATGACCTTGACCTTTCATGTAGGGAAGCAATTCTTGCTTATAACAAAGTCTTGTGATGATCCATATGTGAATAGGGTTTCATCAATTTATGTAGAGGTGTTCAAAAGTTATGGAGCAGATAAGCGTGATGAATGGCAGGACAGGTGCAGTCCAGTATGGCCCCTCCTCCAAATTTATTTGGCAGGGGCATATAAACAGCAAACGAAAACCTTTATGACAGTCAGACCCTGAGATCCTGAATTTTTTAGTGGTATTTGAGTATTAACAATTTTAATTTTGCTAGCAACTTTCAAATATTAGGTTAATCACTTACATTTAAAGGCCTAAAAATTACCTTACTGGAAGGGGAATCTTCTTTTAACTTTAATGATCTGCAATTAGATAAAAATTATTTTCACACAAATTTAAAGAAACTGGTTTATGCTGGCACATACTGGTGGAGAAAATATCGAGAGAGAATTAAAATTCAGTGAACTATGTTAGAGCAATAATATCCC
The DNA here is from genome assembly GCA_023014485.1 of Bathynomus jamesi. NCBI lineage: Eukaryota > Metazoa > Arthropoda > Malacostraca > Isopoda > Cirolanidae > Bathynomus > Bathynomus jamesi. Next base: position 539,378 of record JAJOZX010002230.1, read on the forward strand.
TACCTATATTTGTGACCTTGACTTTTAATGCAAGAACTCAATTCTTGCTCATGACATATCACCTTGTGATGATACAAGCGTTTAAGTTTCCTTGATTTATGCTGATTGGTTTAAAGTTATAATGCAGACATTTGTTCTTTGATCCAAGGACCTGATTCTTGCTCATAGTACATCATCTTGTGATGACCAATGTGTGTGAAGTATCATCAATTTATATTAAGCAGTTTGAAAGTTTCAGCATGAATATAAAATGACAATTAAAACCCACCCTAATAGACAGAGTTTATTTCCACAACAGTTTCGATGCCCACTGGCGTTTTTCTGTATCCACCCAAAGAGGATGCCAGTGGGCAGTGAAACTGTTGTGGAAATAAACTCTGTCTATTAGGGTGGGTTTTAATCATCATATTTTGACCTTCACGTAGAAAAAAGTTTTTTGCATTTATTATGGATGGACATGCACAATGAAGTATGGCCTTTCCAAATTTATTTGGTCAGGAATATAAATGAACGAACATGGTACAGTAAAATGCAGCTATACCCTACCAGCAAGTACACAGTTAATTTGCTCACTTTGCAAAATACAAATATCTCAGAATAGGCATATGAAAATATCTGAAATCTGATGTTTCTTAGTACAATAACATATAGCCTACAAGTAATTTTTCCATTAAAAGAAAAATAAAAAATTAATAAAACCCTGATTAACAACTTACCTTTTCACTCCATTGGTTGGACTTGAAGATTTGTACATATAATCAATAGAAAAAGAGGGACTGGATTCCTGCAATAAAAAGCCTTTTAATCAAACTGATCAAGGATCAGATAGCACTTTCTATAAATTCACAAAAATGTTTTGTTGCTCCAAGTTATGCTTAAGCTCGTGCAAAGTGTTATAGGTTATATTAACAAATTTGGAACAAGTTAATCCACATTATTAAGAACAGTATATGATCCTTTATGCTTTTCTATTTTAAAGAAAAAGTATGGTGGCCTAGATGGCCAAATCGTTTTTGAAACATGATAATCTTATAAATAACTGCCACACCATAAATCACTGATGATAATTTAATCAGTGTGGACAAAGCTGAAGTCTGTATAGACTAATGTTGACTTACCTTCACTGGCAATTCAACAATGTCTGCTGCTGTTCCATTGCAGTCAATTTCAAAGAAGTCATCCAAGTCTTCCTCATCTAATTCTTCAGTTTTCTTCATGCTACAATATAACTCCCATTTATAGGCTTTAAAAAAAAAAAAAAAAAAAAAATCATGACTATCATCCATCCAGTCTGACATTTCAATTTGTCAGTACAACTAGCCAATTATTTATTTGACAATTTAATTCCAAGAATTAAACAAAATAGGACTTGGCTAACATACTTTCATATATGAAATGAAGTAATTAGCCTACTAGCTGAAAAATAGAGAAAGGCTACTCCAGCTTTAGAAATTAAAAACCATGAACACAAAATATATGAATGAAAGTTTACAGTGGATTTACCATCTTTTTTTTAACTTACCTTTTGATACACTTTTCATAAATACTCTCTTTTTCTTTGTTTGATATTCTTTACAGGTTTTCATTAAATAGTCTGTCATATCTTCAATATCAACATATTTGTTTTCTTCCATATACTACAGTGAATAAGGACAAAGGTTATTGTAATGAAAATCATATGAGTAATTTCTCCTAGCTACACAGTATCTCCGAGATTACTAGAGCAAGGTATGGTAAATATTCAGTTTACCATCCACCTCATTTTAGTAAGGTCAAAACCACCCCCATGAACCTTGACTGGTCAAACATTGCTGAAGTGGGTCATTCCATGTCAATTGCAGCCAAAAAAAGGTGAATTTGAACATGACCATCTCAGATTTTCATATTTGGTACATTAGTAGGTATATGTGAGAAACTGAAATTCCCCAAATTTTAGAGCTGGCTGACCTTTGGTTGCTGAGATATGGGGTCACAAAATAAAATTTGGACCTTTGACCTGATTTTTTACTTACTGTCAAATTTCAAATTGCTGTAGCCACAACTAATAAAGCTAGAGTTCTGATTCTAGTCATTTTGAAGCTCTTAAACAGCTTGTCATAGTATTTCTTGTTATAAGCCTCTAAAATGAAAATTAAAAAAACATCCTTGACTTTTGACCTTAAATAAAAAAAATATACCATCCCCAATTTTTTCAATTTTTTTTACAAATGTTCACTTACCAATGTGGAACATTTTCCTAAAAGGTTATAAGTGGCCAGTGATAAGTATGATCAGGAAGTATTTTTAATTAAAATTAACCTTTAAATAATTAATGTTTTTTTTCATCTTTTCAGAAAATATGTTTAAGATTCAAAGTGAATTTCTAAATTATGGAATGCCATTTAAATATAACTTACTAGTTTTAATATTCTAAATTAATTTCTATTAAGGAATGCCATTTAAATATAACTTACTAGTTTTAATACACTAATTTTTAAAAAATGGATAAACTTAAAACAGAAATGTGCTGATCCTTTCAATCAAACAAAGGACAGTGTCGAACCAAAAATCTACAAATTGTACCTCAATGTTTAATTGATAAAAGGCCTGAAATCAAATTAACAGTTGATCACAGGCTTTGTAAGCAGTGTCGGGAAATGCTGGAATCATTGCCTGAAAAAAAAAAAATTTAGATGAAGATGAAAAAAGCTCTTGCTGTGAAGAAACAAGTATCCTGAAATATCTTCATCTGAAAATTAACTTGAAATCAATGAGGCATCAACAAGCACAGTACTTGAATTTCAATTATCAACTTTAAATACTTCATTAAAATCATTAGGAGAAACTTCCATAAAGACAAGAAAGCTAAGAGAGACAGAGGCTTATGCATCTCACAAAATAACAAAAGTTACAGGAACATTCAAGAGAAAATTAGAAGAAATTGCTGGAAGAGATATATTAATACAGGAAAAAGAAAAAAACTAAGATAGAAAAAGATTATGATAAAATATTAAATCAACTGAAGGAAAATTCAGCAACTTGTAGACCAAGAGGAGTGAAAGAATACAAATCCTGACTATTACAAAAAGTTGGAGTGAGAGAAAAATAGCTACAGAATTCAACACAAGGCACAAAGCATCAGTTGCCAAAAAGCTTACTAATGAAATGGGTATCCTTTCAATTCCAAATCCTCAGCCTGGAAAGAAAATTGAACAAAACATTATAGAAAAAAGTCAAAGCATTTTATCTTTCAGAAGATCAGTAGAATAATGCCTGGTAAAAAGGATTATGTCAGCATTATGGACAGCTCAGGGGAGAGGAAACATTTTCAGAAGCATCTACTGCTATGCAATTTAAAAGAAGCTTATCAGCTTTTTAAAGAAAGAAATCCTTTGGTAAAAGTGGGCTTCAGCAAATTTGCAGAGGTGCATCCAAAGCAATGTATTATTGCCGGAGCATCAGGAACTCACTCAGTATGTATATGTACCCATTCATCAGAATGTTAAACTTATGTTTGTAGGAACTAAATTTGATAAGTTAACTGAAGATAATGAAAATCCTATCAACCATATACAACATTGTCTTACTTTGAGTGCAATCCACCCTCATTGCAATGCTGCCTTAGGGAATGTAAACAATGTGGACACACAAAAGCATTGAAAGAGAAACTCCAAAATATTTTTGATAACTGCATTGATTCAGTACAGTTTAAGAGGTGGACCAATACAGACAGGTTCAATCTTGAATCAATTCACACGAGTTCAGATGAATATATTGAACATTTCTGTAGCAAACCAAGAATATCAAATCCATGATTTCCTGACCAAGATGCAAGCTAATTATTACAATGAAACTAAAATGTCACTGAAAACCAAGTGAAGTCCAAGTAGTGTGCAATTTTGCCGAAAATTACTCTTTTGTTCTCCAAGATGAGGTGCAGAGTTTTCACTGGAACAATCAGATGGCAACTCTACATCTATTTGTTTTGTATTATAACGAGCAAAATGAAATTGCTCACCTAAGCTTTATTGTCATATCTGAGTGCAATATTCATAACACAGTTGCAGTACATTTGTTTCAAAAGCATCTCATAAACTTCATAAAAGAGAACATCCCATCCATCAACAAAATCATATACTTTTCAGATGGCTGTGCTGGACAATATAAAAACTGCAAAAACTTTCTGAATCTTTGCCACCACAAAGATGACTGGAATTGATGCAGAGTGGAATTTTTTTACAAGCCATGGGAAGGGACCATGTGATGGTGTGGGAGGCACTGTTAAGAGGTTAGCTGCTAAAGCTAGTCTGCAACAGCCTTATGATAAACAAATCCTTACTGCACAGCAGCTGTACAGTATTCCCTCGCTTAACACGGTTTATTAATTGCAACCCCTTTTTATTTAACACGAAGAAATTTCACTCAACACGGTCCTAAAACTTAAATTTCAAATTTAGCACGTATTCCGTTTCCATAGCAACAGCAGGCAGGCAACGTCTTACCACCGAGACAAAGAGGCACGAGACACGTCACGGTCTCATTGTTTTAGTTAGCCTGCAGCAGCAGTAGAGGAAGGGTGCTTTATTCTTCTTTCTCGCAACAGCGCATACAATTCCTCTATTTTTGTTTAAATTTAGAATATGAAAGTGAGAATGTCTCTATTAAAAAAAAGCAAAAAGCTATAACTTTAGAGCAGAAACTTGAAACCGGAAAGAGTTTGAAGAGAAGAGAAAGAAGAAGTGCGTCCAGACTACGTTAGATAAATTTTTCTCAAAAAAGAATTAAATGTTGTTTGAACAATAAATTTATGATTTTTCGTACCTATTTTATTTTTCCTTTTAATTTTTTATAAGTACAGTAGTAAAGAAGAAATATACAGTATATTAAAAACGAATTTTGAAAGAAAAAGTTGGGATGAATTACAATATTTTACATGTGTTTTTATATTCGATTAACACGATTTCATTTAACACGGCACTTTACAGGGATTAATTAACAGTGTTAAGCGAGGGAATACTGTATATATTTACCAAAGATAATAATAATAATAATATTACACCACATTTTTCAACCAATGAAGATTAGGAAAATGAAGAATTTCTCCTCCAAACTAGACATTCAAAAGCAAGAACAATTGCTGGTACTCGGAAAATACACCATTTAAAACCAGTTTCATTAACTTCACTAGAGGTTAAGCATTTCTCAGCATCAGGATATTCATGTATTGAGAAAGTCAGTGAAGAAGAAGAACTTATACCTGAAGAGAAACTACATGGTTTTGTCACTGCTGTATATGATAACCTTTGGTGGTTAGCATGCATTTTGGACAAAACAACTGAGAAGAGGGAAGTAAAAATATCTTTTTTCATCCTTATGGTCCCAACCCATCATTCTTTTTTCATCATCAACCAGATATTCTTACAATTACATACTCTGATGTTTTGACAAAGGTAGAGGCATCTACTGCAACTGGAAGACTATACTACCTCACCAAGGAGGAAACAGCTAAGGCCTCCAAGGCCCTCATAGAATTACAACAGAGAAAAGTAAGTTACACATTCAAGTTATATATGGTAGATATATACAGTAGGCATATATATATATATATATATTATATATATATATATATATATATATATATATATATATATATATATATATTATATAGTCATTCAAAAAAGATGCAACAGTTTAAATGGCTTATATTTCGTAATATTGTTAACATACAGGAATGATTTTTGTATTAGTTTACAGTGTACACCTGGGAGTTTTGTTACCGCTTAGGCCTAGTAGCATAAGGCACTAGGCAAATGACTCTTGTAGCCTAAGGTGTAGTAGTGCGTCATTAGTCAGTGTTTAGAAAGATGTACACTTTACAACGAGTGTTTATAGTGAAAACGTTTTATGCTACTGCCAGTGCAGTTCAAGTTCAACATAATTTTTGCAAGAAAATCAACTGCAGGAAAGGTCTGAACAGATCTACGATATATAGGCTAGTTCAAAAGTTTGAAAATACAGCTACTGCAACGAACAATAAGAAAGGCATTGTGGGTAGGATGAGAACCGCAAGATCAGTGAATAACATTAAACATGCAAAGGAGGCAGTTACGCAGTGTCCTCAGAAATCTGTTAACCATCTCTCTCAACAATTGGAAATGTTCCATTCATTGACCAAACAGGATATTAAAGAAAGATCTGGGCATGTTACCGTATAAACTTCAAATGCATCAGACGCTCACTGAGCGAGCAAAAGCTATTAGAAATTATTTTTGTGGTTCATTTCTGCAATTCTGCGGTTCTAAGCATGTTTTTCATTAAATAAAAACTCCCAATTGTACACTGCAAACTAATACAAAAATCACTCCTGTATGTTAATTATATTACAAAATATAAGCAATTTAAACTGTTGCGTCTTTTTTGAATGACCCTGTGTATATATATATATTTTTTTTCACTGGGCATGCCCATATCAACCCAAGGAAAGATGGGTCATGTTGTTGTTGTTGTTGTTAGTAACCTCCAGGGTCAAAACCCTCAGCACTGAAAAACTGAGCCACTCAAGCCTCGCCCAGAGATTGAGATTCCCTAATCCCAGTGTAAAGTGTTGTCTATGTATGTTTTAGTGGTGTGTTTATCCCAAAGGCAGTATTGAATGAAATGTGTGCAGGTGATATATATATATATAATATATATATAATATATTATATATATATATAATAATCCCCGCAAGGGGGTTCTAAGCTGGTGCTTGAGTGCTCTTTATGCTCATTTGTACGTGCTTGTTCCTGGAGGTTTCACGTGTGCCCTCGCAGCCCTAGCACCCAAGGATGATGGGGCTCGACCCTGCAGTCCTTAGTCTTTTCCACTTTGACTGTCCCCTCCACCCTTTCTTTTTCCTCTGTCTTTCCTCTCACTTTTCTTTGTTTTTCCGCAGATATATGCCCTTTAAAGAGAGGTAAATATATATAAAATAATAATGGAACCATATATTTTCAGGCGCAAAACTAATGGAAATCTGCTCGAGAAAAGATTTGTATCAATGAAAAAACTTAATGATCTGGATTTATTTAAAAGTTAGTTTTAATTAAAAGTACTTCCTGCTCATACTTTTCACTGGCCACTTCTAACCTTTTAGGAACATGTTTCATATTGGTAAGTGAACATTTGTAAAAAAAAATTGAAAAAAAAACAGGGATGGTATATTTTTTTATTTAAGGTCAAAGGTCAAGGATATTTTTTTTAAGCTTTCATTTTAGAGGCTTATGACAAGAGATATGATAAGCTGTTTAAGAGCTTCAAAATGACACTAGAATCAGAACTCTAGCTTTATTAGTTATGATTTGAAATTTGACATAAGTAAAAAATCAGGTCAAAGGTCCAAATTTTATTTTGCGACCCCATATCTCAGTAACCAAAGGTCAGCCAGCTCTAAAATTTGGGGAATTTCAATTTCTCACACATACCTACTAATGTACCAAATATCATGAAAATCTGAGATGGTCATGTTCTTGGGTGGCTGAATTGACATGGAATGACCCAAGTGGTAAATTGCTAACCAAACTTGTACAACCATCTTAACCTAGCATAGGCCTATGCTTAATACAGGAATAAGATCCACCATTTTCTAATTCTGCCATCACTGAAAAGAGTATAGTTTCACTTTTGCCAAAAATAAGGTGGTCGATAAACTGAATATCAGCTCAAAATATAACCTACAAAGAATTGAAATAGCCAAAGATCAAAAAAATATAAGTAATATAAAAGGATTACTGTACTTGAATTATGAATACTACATGAATTTGTTCTTGGTTTCATCTGAATAAAAGCCATAGAGAAATAAGCAAATTAGCTAAACTTAACATTAAGGGCATAAAAACTATGACCTAACAAAACACTCTAAACTAGTGGTACCCAACCATTTTTAGGCCAATGTCCCCTCATGTCCATCAGTATTTTCTGATGCCTCCTCAAAGATAATACAACAGGATAAGTGACTTATTAATAGAAGGTAACAATTTAACAGTTTCCTAGTGCCCCCCTTAAGATTCTTAAACACCCACTTGGGGGTGGTGGCACCCATGTTAGGAACCACTGCTCTAAGCTATCTATGAGCCACAGCTGTACTTAATTTCATACTGAAAATTTATGGAAAGGTTAAAACAATGTAAGAGCTGGCAAATTTGACAATTTATATAATTTTTTAAGCACAAATGTATGCTACAGCTACAGGTAAAAATTCTCTTTCCTGAAAATAATCTAACAACAACCTGCATTAATGAAGTGTCCAATTTGCCTTAGCCTTACAAAGCTTCCTAACTGGCCTAACCTACTGAATGCATTAAATACCATATAAAAACTAAAGATATATATTTAAAGTTATACGAACCTTCTTAACTCTTAAAGGTAAAGATAGCTCCAAAAAATAAGGTTGCTTCATTCTGTAAATGTAAAAAAAAAGTTATGCAATACCTACCTTGAAAACAGATACCATAAAAAAACCTTACTGTAGTATATACAGGGGGTCCTCATTATCCGAGGATAATGGGGACCAAGAAACCACCACTTTAAGTGAATCCACTTAAAGCAGGAACCTAAAACCCATAAGAAAGTGAGAATAAGGTTTAATTGGGACCTTAACATAATAAATGACACTCAAAATTATGGTTAATTATGCGTGTTATTTTAATCTCAGAGTGCCTTATCATTGTCATAGCTTTTGCTTCTAAATCTGCTGCATTCTTAAGTATGGTATGAATGGTAGTTTTGGGGATGTTATGAGCACATGCAATGTCTATCACTCATTCACCATTTTCCTTGCACTTAATGACATCTAATTTCACATCCAACCCATAGCTAGTACACTTTCTTTTAGAGCCAGTAGCTGCTTTACCACTAGCAGTATGCTTTGAAGTTATGGCTACAATAATAGCACAAAAAATTGACAAAATCAGAACAAAAACACCAGAAAGCCACAGATGAGTTCAGCACTGGCAACAGTTAGCGAGAGAGAGAGTGCACGGCATCAGGGTCGGGGGTGGAGTGTTGGAGGTAGGGGAAAGCGAGTGAGACAGCAAGTCAGAGGGAAATTTAAGTGGTTTTCCAATGTGCTTCCAAGTTCCATGTACATTATCCGCAGAAACCTCATAAGTACAGGGAATTTATCTGTATTGTTTTACAATTATTTGGCTGCATAAATGCAGGGTCTTGGATAATGAGGACCCCCTCTATATACAAATTAATCAAAGTCTTGCAACAATAAGGTACTGTATACTGTACAGGGTGAAACAAAAATCCTTACTCATAGGATATTTATTTAACTGAATTAAATGTTTGAACTGCATACCAGAAACTTGCTTGCACATAGGGCTGGGTGAGAATTATGATAATCAATTGCCAGGTATGACAGTGGTGATCCTCATCAGTCATTTTAGGCATCATGATAATTGGGAAAAAAACAAAATCAGTTTTTATATTTTATCAATTTATTTTATATTTATTAGTGTAAGAATATAAGTAAAAACAATATACTTTAAATTAGCCCCAAAACTATATTTGATACCCAATATCATTAAAATTTGTGCAAGGAAAAACAATGAAACTACATTCAGCTGCAGGTCCGGACAATTGGAACGCATTATTGATTAAAAACTGTAAAAATGAAATAGCTACACCTTTATACTGGATATGGAGAAGATCCCTAGACACTGGGGAAATACCAAGCATCTTGAAAAGAGCAAACATTGTCCCTATATATAAAGGAGGGGACAGATCTCAAGCAAAGAACTATAGACCAGTGTCATTGACGTCCCACCTCACCAAAGTATTTGAAAGAATAGTTAGAGAAAATTTATGATTTCCTGGAGACACAGGAAAGATTCAACGAAAATCAGCATGGATTCCGATCAGGTAGATCATGCCTATCACAACTAATAGAGCACTACAACAATATCCTAGATGCAGTGGAAGGCAATGACAACTACGATGTTATATACACAGATTTTGCTAAAGCTTTCGATAAATGTGACCATGGTATAATAGGACATAAAATTAAAGACATGGGAATAACAGGCAAAGTGGGAAAATGGATCTACAACTTCCTTAGTGATCGTCTGCAGGTCGTCAAAATTCAAGGTATATCATCATCAGAATCGGAAGTACGCAGCTCAGTACCACAAGGGACAGTACTGGCCCCACTCCTGTTCATTATTATGCTAAGACATAGACAGCGGAGTAAACAGCAATAGTATAGTAACATCCTTTGCAGACGATACAAAGATCAGCAGAAAAATCAGCGATGTACATGACGTGGAGGCCTTGCAGAGGGACACGAACAAAATATACAAATGGTCAGAAGACAACAACATGTCATTCAACGCCGAGAAATTTCAGCTCTTGAGATATGGTAGAAAAGAAGAACTTAAACAGACTGCATATTATGCTCCAGATAGACAGGAAATTCAGAGAAGCATGAAAGCAATTGATCTCGGGATAATAATGACAGATGATGCGAAATTCGAAACACAAAATCAGATAGCAATAAATAAAGCAAAGAGAGTCGCCGGACAGGTTCTAAGAATGTTCAAGAGAAGGGACAGGACAGTAATGATTCCCCTGCTAAAAACACTGATTATACCAAAACTTGAATACTGCTCAGTTTTGACGTCCCCATATAAAAAGGAAGAAACTAATAAACTAGAAGAAACGCAAAGGCATTTCACAGCCAAGATTGATGGCTGCAAAGAACTCAACTACTGGGAAAGACTACGTAAACTAAATCTGTACTCACTGGAAAGAAGAAGAGAGGTACATCATAATCTACATATGGAAAATGATCGAAAAACTGGTACCAAACCTAAAACTAAACCCAATTACCATTCAAACAACACTGGAAAATAGGAAAGGCAGAATGTGTAGTGTTCCCAAATTAAAAGCACAAGGGACCTCCTCAACCCTGAAGGAAAATAGCTTGGTTGTCAGGGGGCCAAGACTTTTCAACCAGCTTCCTAAGGACCTCAGAAACGTAACGGGGGTCAAAGTTGAAGTCTTCAAGAAAAGACTGGATGCCTGGCTCAGGACAGTACCAGATGAGCCGGGCGTGCCTGGCTATGTACGGTGGAGAGCGCAAGAAACTAACTCACTCCTCCACCAGGCCAGACCTAGAGGCGGGGCCACCAGCTTGACCTCCGTGTGAAGAGAGACCAACACACAAAACAACATAAGGTTCATAAGGTAAGGTTCATACACATGGGCCTACTGATAAATTCACAATCCAGATATATAAATAAAGTCTATGTACATATAACTCCAATTTATTACATTACTGTACTATACATATTTTAGCGTAATTATTATTAGTTTATTTATGATAATCACGATAATCACTACCCATTCACTTATTATTATTATGAGCCATTAAAAGTGTTATCAACCATCCTTACTTGCATGTAACAAAGTTTGTATCTGTAGCATATTTATTGATCTGACAATTAGATTTTTCCCTTTTGGCAGGGGCATCTCAAGTTGGTGGTCAACTCATCATTACCACACACCACTGATCACGAAGAAAATTCATGAATGAATGTGTCAAAATTAGTGTACATGTTCCCTCAGCTGTTGGATCTACCTTAGTTACCAGAATTAACAAGTGCAAACAAATTTGTCATGTATTTCAAACATTCAATAAAATAAATACCCTACAAGAAGACTTTTGTTACACCTCATACAGAACACATGGCTAGGAAACTACTAGGTTAAAGCAAACAAGAATAATTTTCAAAATTAGCCAACAGCCTACCACAGTGACAATAGGATGACTGTCCTAGCATACAATACTGTAAGCTAATAATTAGGAACACGTAATTTTTTTTTTTTGAAAAACAAGGTCACAGGTCATTTCAGCAAAAAAGCATCTCATTGAGGGTTTTGAACAATTTAGCCCCCAAATTAAATACCAATTTTATATTATATATATATACAGTGGGGGGAAATAAGTATTCGTACACCAGCAAAATTGTTTTTCAATAAACTTACAATCAAACGAATTACTTCAAAGTTGAACAAAAGATGGCTATTGGCATACAATTAATATGTATTAAACGAACGAACCAAAATTACGAATAAATAACTCGACAAATTAAATTTACGAAATTAGGTGGGGAAAAAAGTATTCATACACTTAGGAAAAGTTACAAATAGAGGTCTCTAGCATCTACATGAGTCTTCTGGAATGTTCCAACACTGTTTGCGACACGTTATGATGACGTCATTTCCTGCAGCTCTCATTCATTGTTCAGTCTTAATGCATGAAGGTTGTCGCCATGGCGAAGACGAAGGAACTCTCTGTTGAACAGAAAAATGAGATAATCAGGCTCCACAATGAAGGGTTGAGCTACAGACACATTTCAAAGAGGTTAAGTATCCCATTCAGTACAATAGGCTCCGTTATTTTGAAATGGAAGAAGACGGGTACTACTCACAACCTTCCTCGAAACATTTCTCCCCATGCTGGGAGAAGGATGGCAAGAAAAGTTAAAGAAAACCCTATGATGACTCGCAAGGAGATTCAAGAAGAATTAATGGCTGCAGGAACTTTGGTCACTAAACGGACTATCAGTAATGAACTACACAGGATTAACCTGAAGTCTCGCCGTCCAAGGAAAACACCCTACTAAAGAAAATGCATAGAGATGCTCGTTTGAAGTTTGCCCGTGAGCATTTAGAAAAGCCTAAAGAGTTCTGGAATACCGTACTTTGGTCAGATGAAACGAAAATAGAGTATTTGGAAGGAACACGGCTTGTCATGTGTGGAGGAAAGATGGATGCGACTCTTGATCCAAAGAACACCATCCCTACTGTAAAGTTCGGAGGCGGAAGCATCATGGTATGGGGGTGCTTTTCATCTAATGGTACTGGAGCAATTCACGTCATAGAGGGAACAATGAATGGAGCACTGTATCACGATATTTTAGAAGAATATTTGTTCGCCTCTGTCCAACAGTTGGAGCTTGGAGATGAATGGTGCTTCCAACAAGATAACGATCGAAGCATACTGCCAAACTTACTCGGGAGTGGTTCATTCAGAACAATGTGAGGGTGCTGCAGTGGCCTAGCCAGTCGCCTGATTTGAATCCGATTGAGAACTTGTGGCGAATATTAAAAAAGCATATTCATTTGAGGAAACCGAGGAACATCGCCGATTTGAAGGTTATTTGCAAAGAAGAGTGGGCTAAAATTCCGACAGAAAGTTGCAAAGCACTAGTAGGAACCTACGGAAAACGTCTACAAGCAGTTATTGCCAACAATGGTTACGCAACTAAATATTAAGTTATGAAAATTAATTTGTACGAATACTTTTTTCCCCACCTAATTTCGTAAATTTAATTTGTCGAGTTATTTATTGTAATTTTGGTTCGTTCGTTTAATACATATTAATTGTATGCCAATAGCCATCTTTTGTTCAACTTTGAAGTAATTCATTTGATTGTAAGTTTATTGAAAAACAATTTTGCAGGTGTACGAATACTTATTTTTTTCTACTGTATATATATATATAATATACACACACACACACACACACATACACATTTATATTTATATATGTGCCTCGGTGGTGTAGTGGTTAACGTCGCTGACTATGAATCCATCAGCCCCGGGTTCGAGACCCAATGGCAGCTGGCACGCAGCAGAACCCAGCTGTTCATCCTTCCACACAAAGAAAGTGGTTGGTAGATAAATGGGTACCCTAGGTGGCCTAGTGGTTAAGATGCTGGGCTACTGATGGGGTGTGATTCAGATTCCATGTTAAACTGTAGGTCTAAGGTGGTGTGAAAAGCTTGACCTTCGTCAGAATGAACAATTCAAGTGGAAGCTAACCAAAGGTTGTATCCAACTCATCAATAATACTACTGACCTGCCCCAATTTAATGAGGTAATCATCTTCATTATCAACTGCCTGAAAAGGCATATACTGTAGATACACAGAATTACAAATTTTTTATTGTCTACACAAATTTCTATTCCAGTTCTAGCCAATTCAAACCAAGTTTTAATTCACTAATATATTTCCCATACCCCAACCTCCATAGAAGTTACCCCACCAGGTCAGTGGCCTGTAAGGAGACCATCTTGTTTTATCTCTGGTGGCCTCCCCTATCCCATCCAAGTTACTGGACAGGCTATTCAGGTCCTTTAATTCCTGTTTCCATAGCCATGTTTCCTGTAGACAGAGAATATCAGCATCCTCTAACAGCTTATCAATTATGATCCACCTGTGTTTGCTGTTATTGCCTAAGCTTAGGCCTCTAGAGTTATAAGAGATTACCTTAAATGTTACAATTAGAAAGATGCAGGAGTTCTGCCAGCCATCTCTACATGTTGAATTCCACTTATACCAGGTACAGCAGTTACAGCATTAGACCCAGCTAGATTTTCCTTCACAGTAGGTACAACGCATGATGTCTCCATAATTATCCTCTCCAGCACTTGTGAGAAGTGCTGCAGGTGTTTATCTTCCCTTCTTCTCATAGAACCACCATACATATACCCCATTCTGGCGATACTGGTGGATCCATAAATACCCCTGGATCATCACAGACTGCTGTAACTTGGAAGGAACTGTTATGTAGTCTATCTGGGGTCAATTTCCCTACATGTAACCTGAAGGTTCACTCTATCTTCCACAAATGCCTGCAGCTCCTTGGCCATAAGATCGTGTCAACATCTTGAGACAAAAATGTTTGAAGTCTTCATTGGTACAGCTGTTTTGGCACCCTGCCATTCTCTGCCAGTCTTTGCCACAGGCTGACTCCCTCTAGCTGGTACACGAGTGGGACCACCACCATTAGCTACTGCAGTGGTTGAAGTTCTCAGTGGGGTCACTCACTCACTTCCAGCCCCTCCTTACCACCATTGTCCAAAATGCCTCCTCATCGTGAACCCCCAATTGCATTCCCAAAATCTCAATTCACCAAGGCCCCTTGTGTGATGGTGTTGAGGTGGCGATGTAGCAGTGTCTGGGATTCAGGATGAGGCTGAGAGGCAGAAATCTCTGCACTCATGGGTCCAGAATGAGGCTGAGAGGCAGCCAAATAACATAAATGTTTCAACTAAATCATTACAATTTCAGAGACTGTCTTGATAAATTTTACTTTATTGAAGGAAAAATTTGCCACAATATTAGTTCACATACACGTTTATTTTAGTTTAGAGTAGGTTTAATTAATTTTTCAGTTCTATGTTCACACAATATGTCCACTGCCACTGTAATAGAAAAGTAATAGACTTATCTATTACTTTGCCTTCTATTACAGCCAAAAAATTATGATTTATTACTATTACTTGAAAAATCCTGTAATAGTCTATTACTATTACCCCATGTCTGTATCTCAGTAAAAATTTGAGCCTATTCTCTTAAAGAAAATCATTGTTATTCATTCAAATTAGAAGGGTTTCTATTATGGACAGCTTTTTCCAAATCAGACCATAAATTCTCAATTTAATTGAGATCTGCATTTTGACTAGGCCACTCAAGAAGCTTGAAATTCTTTTGTTGAAGCCATTTCATGCTCCTCTTAATTTTATGTTTTGGATCATTTTGTTGCAGCACCCATTTGTGACCCATTCGCAACTCCTGAACTGAAGGCAATATATTTTTTTCTAAAATTTCCTAATATTTCTTCAAATTCAAGATTCCATTGATTTTCCTGGACCATTCCATTCACATTAGCTATTTGTTAAAACATTTATAAATAAATACAAGTGTAGAACCTTTATGAACTCCTAATTTATTTCTTAATTTGGACTGTATCAGTCCAAAAACAGAAAAAATTCTTTCAACTGCAGCATGAGATGACAGTTATGAACACTGATGCATTGTTCTGCACATCTTCAAACAGTTCCCTGATAGATCTCTATCATGCAAGTGGGGTTATGTTTAGATTAATGGCAATACATGCATGCACAAAATATAAATGCAAGGGTGCCTGTATTCTTTTATTTCTTCATATACTTTTGGCTTTTTATGGTTTTTCTAAAAATGATTTAAACCAATCAACCCTGCTAATATATCTATTTTATTTATCTAATCTACAATATATATTAAGAAATCTTTATTTCACAGAAAGTTGATATGAGAGAGATAATAATGACATATTAGAATTTCCTCCATTTTAATTTTAGATCTTTCCTTTATTTGAGGGGTCCCGCATCTTAAGGTACCTAAGTGCCAAGATTAAAATTTGCCAGAAATCACCTCCAAAGTTCAGCAATACTCTCGCAATAGTGTATCTGTTATTGAGCTAGAACGTTCATTTTTGGCTAAATTAGAGCCCTAAGTATGCTAATGAAGATGTTGAGTTTTTGGAATAGATTTTCATATTTTATATATATTTTTTTAAAAAAAATTATTTTTTTATTATGCCAAACTTTGGGTGCAACCATACTTCGTGTCGTAAGGTCATTATAACTCAAACCACGCGATAGAGGAAGGGTGAAAAATAGTGATATCCATCAAAAACATGTTTTCGCCTGTGGTGGCACTTAGGTACCTTAAGACACGTGACCCCTCATTTCTTAACAGCAGATTTCAGCTTTATTCAGACCTAACTCAAATTTAAATTTTTAAGATGCCAAACTCCGAGAGTTATAGGAGGTGGAAGATCTAAAGCTAGCGAATGGGACGAGGTGACTATTAAGTGATCAGCCTACTAGAGTACTATGCAATTATTGCAAAGAAAGTATCACTCAAAAAATTGAGTGTGTGACTAGTGTTGCAACTCAAAAAAAAATGAGTTTTTTTTATAAAAAAAACACCAACAAAAAAAAAAAAAAAAACTTTTTTTTGTTTTTTTTATATTAGCTAATTCTGTTGTGTATATATACTAGTGTATATATACTGAAGTCTTCTGGGATAAACTGGATGGATCTTTGAAGTTGTTGAAGCCAGTTTCTGATGCTATCACTGCAGTAGAAGGGGACAACAAATACCTCTCTGTTGTACCAAAGATATTTAATGACCTTCAACAATCCTTCGAGAAGATCTCTCCTCGAGCCCAATTCTGAAGAGCGAAGAAGATTGTTTTAAGGGAATTATTCCTAAACGGAGAAAGTTTCTTCTTAGAAGTATCCACCTGGCAGCAAATCTTCTTGATCCTCGCTACAAAGGATGCCACATCTCTGGAGAAGAAATAGTAAGTTGTTGATTTTACAACTAGCACCAAATATTGATTTATGTTCTTATTTTGCAGATATTCATTAGCTATTATTTGATATTATTTTATATTTAATGTGTTACAAATTGTATTTCAGGTGGATGCCATGGAAGTCATACAAGAGATATCTGTAGCTGTTCCATCTGTGGATGATAGCAAGACATTGGGAGAGTTAGCTGACTACCGATCAAAAGAGAATATCTTTGCAAAGCCTTTTGTCTGGAAGGCAGCTGCACAGGTGAATCCAACAAGCTGGTGGAATGGAATTTGTGGTTCGACCCAGCTCTCCAAGGTTGCAGCAAATATTCTCAACCTGCCCCCAACTAGTGCAGCTGTGGAACGCTCTTTCAGTCGCCACTCATGGATCCACTCAGTCAAACGGAACCAACTGACAACTGATAGAGCATCTAAGCTAGTTTTCATCGCTCATAACCATGCTTTGGGTGATCACAATGAACCACAAGACCATGAATCTGAAGCAGGTGCTCAGCAGAAGCAAAACATGTCCCAGACAACTCTCCAAGCACAAGAACGGCCATCATCAAGGGAATGAAATGTTCTATTCAGAGTCTGAAGCAGTCTGAAAACTCAATGTATGATGAATGACTCTCTATGACTCCTCAAATGATGAATGATGATGAAAAAAATGTTGAAAGTGTATTTTTTTTAGTTAATTAATATAAATTTACAATGGATTTTATAATTGGGCTTGTGTCTGGAGTTTTTAGGGGCAGTGTCAACCTTTATTAAAAGGAAAAATAATGAAAATGGATTTAAACCTTTTTTGTTTCGTTACTCCTTGAAATCAATGTTACAATGAGAACAACATACGTGTACTTTTGTTTCAAAATAAAGAAGGGATAATATCTATATACCAATTTTATAAAAAAACAAAAAAAAAAAACAATTTAAAAAAAAGTTTTTTTTGCAACACTATGTGTGACACATCTAGAGAATTGCAGTAAAACAAAAGTGGAATGTTTTGAAAATGAAGCAAGAGGTATGCCGAGACTCGAATTTGGAGCATCAGTTGAAACTGATTTACTTCCTTCAACTTTGGCTTCTGGCAAAGATGATCCAAAGATTATAAGTGAAAATGTGCCTGAAATGAGTGACATCAGTGCAGGTTCTTCATCATCCACATTCTGTCATTCAACACCAATAAAGCATAAAAGGCAAAGATCAATTACACCATTTGTGGTAAGAACGACTGTGGACCAAAAGGAAGAATTAGATTTACAAGTTGCAAAGTTCTTTTTTTCAGCTAACATACCCTTCAACATTTTAGAAAATAAAGAATTTATAAAATTAATCAAAGGTCTAAGATCAGGACATGAACCACCAAACAGGAAAAGGTTGGCATCTGATCTGTTAATAAAAGTTAATGAAGTAATCCATGAAATGAAGAATGACCTTAATCTTGATGATTGTACCATGACCCTTATACAAGATGGCTGGAGTTCAGTAGGTAATGATCCTATTATTGCACACAGTATTCATAATGGAAAAAAGCCATGTCTGATTTCAGCAGATGCTGGAAGTACAAAAAAGACATCAGAATATTGTGCACAGTTAGCTAGAGAAGCAATAACAAAAACTAAAGAAATATATGGCATTGATGTAAGTACAGTACAGTAGTCCCTCGCCATATCGCGGTTCACATTTTGCGGACTCGGTACATCGCGGTTTTTTCTAGCCGAAATAAAATACGTACTCTAATTGAGTTGACAAAGAACCGCGAGATAGGAAAACCAGCGAAGCTTGTGCTGCTTGAGCTACTTTGCCTATATGATACCGTACACGGCACACCATTGGCCGATGGATGAGACGCGACCAATCAGAGCACGCTGTTCAGTATCCTGGGCGCTGATTGGCTTAGCGTTCATCGCATCTCGATCTGCAGCCTACCGAAGCATTCAGCATCTCGCCTTGCTCAGTTCGCTTCCACGTGTTATTCATTTAGAAGAGATGTAATGCTCTTCTTTGCTGTGCAGTACATTCCTCTCATCATCGTCATCACCTTCATCGTTCAGTACTGCACAGCTAATTCATCGTCATTGTCATCATTCAAGTTTTAGTATCTTCACTGGTGAGTACCCATACGAAATTTTAATGTTGGTAAAATTATTAAAAAATACTGCATATACAAATGTTTTCTTTTTAAAATACTGTTAGTTTCTTTCATACTCCGAGTGTAGAAAGTGTTTATAAGAGCGTGGGAAAGGTTTATAAGAGTGCGGGGAGGGTTTATAAAGGCGTAAAATACGTAATAAACATATCGTTTCTACTTCGCGGATTTTCACCTATCGCGGGGGGTTCTGGAACGTAACCCCCGCGATATTCGAGGGAATACTGTATAACTATTTTGTACGTACATTTTATTTTAGTTATAAACAACATAATTCTCCACCTTGGTATACTCAAATGCTCAGTTCCTTATGAGTTATGATATTTTATTTTCAGGTATTTGCTATATGCAGTTATGCACTGATGATAAAAACAAAATATTAAGAATGAGAGAAATTCTTGAGGACAACTACAGTCTTACTATTTATGGCTGTTCAGCACACCATCTAAACTTGGTAGAAAAAGATGTCGCCCCAAAATCAGTTCTCAAGCATGTTGTAGAAATTAGCAAATATTTCTGAAACCATCACCAACCTCATGTAAGCTAAAAACAAATCCAATAAATTAGCTACTGTCAGCTTTACTTTTATGCATTAGCATTGTCACCAGTGTGAATCCTAATTCACGACTCATTAAGTTGCATAGGCTATTTTTTATTTATGCTGTCAAATCCAACAATATTTGTAATAAAAATTTATATTTTGGGGTTGGTTAATGGAGAAAGGAGGTATGATGCTGCAACTACCAAATGAAACCAGATGGAATTCTCAGTTAGAATACATAAAAACCTATTTGTCAAATTACTCTCTATATATAGAAATAAGAGAAGAGCATATTGAAGACATTGATCACAACATTGGAAAATTGATAGATAACTTATCTATACAGAGAAAGGCACTCAATTTACAGTCACAACTCTTACTTATTGGAAATGCTCTCGATAAGGTGTGTTTATATTATGCAGTTAAAATTACTTAACTTTAAATACCAATATTAATTTTAAGATATTTTATAGACTTTAGTACAGGATTCTATAAATAAAATGTGCACTATAAGCACTACTAATAATTAAAACACACTTCATTTTGTGCGTGTTGTAACTTGTAACACCAAAAAATAAATTCTAACAATGCATAATTCTAAATGTTTACAGATGTTTTCATTCAGCCATATATAACTTTGTAGTTTATTTTTTTTGTTACAGTTGCAGGCTGATAATACAACATTATCTGATGCTGTTGAAATTTGGCTCAATTTAATCCAAGATGAAAAATTAGCTCCATACAAAGAAGATAATATTAAGAGATTTAAAAAAGCTATGGAGCCATGTCATCTTTTGGCAAATATAACTGACCCAAAGTATGAAGGTAAATAGGACCTAAATGCTTAACTACTATCAATATATAAAACATAGGTAACAACTGTATGGGCAGAAGAGTTTTCTCTAATCTGAATCAAATCATCTGGCATTGGCATATTGGATAACAATTAGCATAAATTAAATACCATAAATTATATAATCTATATTATTAGCTTTATTTCTGTTTCCACACAGTTCTATTATTTTTCAGGACAAAAACTGAATAGAGTTCAAGAGGAAGAGGCTGAAGAATGGCTGATTGAAATAAATTCAGAATACATGGCAGGATATTATGCATTCCGCTTAAAAGACACACTAATTTTTCCTCCTTATTTATTCAAAGATAGTATAGGGAGCTCTACATCAGTTAGTAATTGGTGGAAAATTGTTGAAATGAAAGAAAAAAAAAGAGACCAGGTTACCATTAGGTTTTGCTAAGTTTATGAGATCTATTCATAGTTGTCCGGCCAGTTCCAGATCATTGGAAAGATTTTTTCAACGTTTGGCTTGGTATGGAGTAAAATGTGAAATAGGTTAGGGAAAGAAAAGGCAGAAATGTTGGTTTGAATCTACCACCACCTAAGTTCGAAAGATGCTGAACATACTGATCAATAATCAATATTAGGTACCACTTAAATTATTTAAATTATAAAGCTGAAAAGAAACATTATTTTTAGATATAGGTAGCCAATTAGAAGATAGATAAATTAGATACAGTATTAGATATAAGGTTTATAATGAAACATGTCAAATAAATAGTTTCTGGAAATTTTAGTTTATATTGGTCTTTATCACATTAATTATAGTTTATAGTTGTTAATATATAAGACTGCATAACCATATAAAAAATACAAAGTTAAAAATAAGTTTGAGAAGTAAATTGATGTGGGTTTTTAGGTTGGGTTTTTGCTGGGTTTTTGGTCTTGGGTACCAACCCTGGCCCATAATGAGTGCGATATAGGTTCAATAACCTTTTCCTTAGCAAGCCTGTCTAGCTCCAATTCTACCTTTTCTCTTAGAACATAAGGCAATGGCCTAGCTTTACAAAATTTAGGGCTGACTTCATTATCTAATTCAATAGACACTATGATCTTGAGCATGCCAAGAGTAGGCCTAAATAATTTTGGAAATTCCTTTAAAAGAATAGATATTTTATTAGGTATTACAGAACAATTTATTGATTGATGATCAACTATAATGTTATGAATAAGCAAGTTTAGAGCATGAATCCAATCTCTACCTAGAAGAGTAGGACCTGATTCATCAATCACTAAAAGTGTTAACTGTTTGTGATACTTTGTATCATTTATTGTAACTTGAACTTTAGCCTCTCCTACTATTGGCATCTCAACATTTCCATATTTTCTCAGAGTAGCCTTAGAATGATATAGTGGTATAGAGTTTTGGAATTTCTCTACAAAATAATCCTTAGAAATTATAGTTCTAGCTGCACCTGTATCCAGTTCCATTGGAACTGGCATTTGTAGTGCCATCCTGACTGAAAATATATTCAGAGCCTATCTGTGACTGCTTTAGACTGTTGGCTGATAAAGGAGGGTTATGAATTTTAGAAAAAAAAACCTTTGCTATATGTCCAACCTTGTTACATTTATAACATACTGCCTCCTTGAAAGGGCAGTCTACCTTCCAATGTTGTTTGCCACAGCCAGTACAAGGTTTTTCTAGGTTTAGCACTTTGCTTAGGCCAATTTTTTAAACTATCTGCTTTTAGAAAGTTTCTTTGGCTAACCTTTGGATTATCCTTAAGCCTTAGTTCCTGTAGACCTACTATTTAGGTTAATATTAGATTTAAACCTGATCAAATTCACATCACCAAATGCTTTTGCATCCTTAGCAGCAGCTTCCCTAGTTGTGGCTATTACTACTGCAGCATCAAAAGTTAGGTTTTTAATTGTCAATAGTTCTCACTGAGTGGCCTCCTCTCTCAAACCCATGACAAATCTATCCTGTAGCATTTCTGTTAGGTTAGGGCCAAACTCACAAGTACTAGCCAGTTTCCTTAGGCTAGCTACAAAGTCAGCAATTGATTCACCTACAGCCTGATTTTGAGAATAGAACTGAAATCTCTCAAAAATCACTACTACTCGAGGCTTATAGTGATCTTTTAGAACTGTAACCAAATCTGTATAGCTACACTCTGCTGTACTCTTAGGAGCTACCAGATCTTTAACTAGACTAAGTTTTAGGGCCTATTAGAGTTAAAAAAGATGGTACCCTTTTATCATCTGGTATAGAATTTACTGCAAAAAACCACTCCACTCTGTGTACATATCAGAATCTTCCTCACCCTCCAAATAGGGGCCTATTTGACCAATAATAGGCATAATCAAAATAGCCTAAAAAACACAAACTAGGTTCAATACAAGAACCCTTAAACTGTAGGTTAGCATTTTGCACTTCGCTAGCCCTTTCCCCCAAGTGGGGGAAAAAAACAAAAAAAAAAAACACCAATGTAGTGACTGGTAGATAAGGCTATAGTTCACACACACTATATACAGATACAGTACAATAACCAGTATTAAGTTACACAACGAAATAATTATAGACTCACCTCAAGTATAGAACAACAGTTCCAGACAATATTCTAGATAGCCAGTAATAGTTGTTAGTCTAGCAGTTGTCAGTCTATTAGTTAGTGAATAGCTATATCAGTATATCTAGATAGGCTAGTAGTTCACAAGTACAACAACAATCAACACTACATCCATAATCACAATGCTAATGATCATCCCAAAAACATCATCGCTGCATATTCACCCTAATCCGTCAAAACCAGTGCTGCCAGATCAATATTAGTTTTATTATTAAGGTGTTTTTTGGCATGACTCCAGATTTGAAAAAATTTACTGGAGCACAGCTCTGAATTTACTTTTTTTTTCCCTTACACCACTAGATAGGTTAATGATAGTAAACTCTTGAATTGACGACATACCAATTACAAATTGTTTTAGCTAAACATAATAATACAATAATGTACAGTTTATAACTCACCTTAAGTTTATTTATTCATTGCAGCAGCAACAGTGGACGATGTTAGACCTTGCATGTAGGCATTTGTTGTGAATTTACCGCCATGTATGCTTGGCCACTGATCAATGGCTTTCTGTGTGATCATTACAGCAGATCTAGTGCCTGGAGCTGGACCCTCCTTCACAATTCTGCACAGCTTAGTCAAATGAGATGGCTTAATGGATCCTTTGTGTTCAACAATGTAACCAAGAATGGAGAATGTCCCTTCAGCTGGTGCTTCACTCCAGGCAGTTGATCCATCTTTATCAAATGCTTTAATCTCTCTGTGATTCCTTTCCACAGCTGTTCTATATATTCTGTCAGCCATTTATCACTGAGTCTTTTGTAAAACTACTTTCAGATCTGGTTCTGGATGGTCTAGCAACTTCAGCAACCTGGTAGTAATCAGAACGTTTCTTGATGTATTTGTAAACTTCATTTAGGATGTAATCCTCAGCTGTTAGTTCCTTTTGCTGCCCTGTGGTATCGTGCTTAAATTCAGAAACTACATCATTTGCATTTCCTCCATTAGCTAATTTGGAAATTGTTTCCATCACTCTTAACATAACAGTTTTCCCTCCTTCTTTATAAAATATATTTTCTACAAATTCTGCACTAACTGTGGGTTTTTGAGCTACTTGCAACATAATCTTTGTTACATAGGAAATCAATACATAGAACTTGGCACTAATTTCTTTCTCTTGTGGATGATCAAAAAAAAACAATTTTCCACAAATCTGTCAAATTGATCAAATTCGTAATTAACCATGCGAGTATCAGATTTGAGTTTTGGTCTCTTAAAACCAATGATATTGTCAAGAACCATATTGGTATAGTCAAGGCCTGATCTCAGATTTGAAGTGTGATTCTGAATAAAGTCTAAAAGCTCACTTAGTTTACAATTTTCTTCAATGCATCAACGTGGGCTCTGTTCACAAGATGCATTAAGTCCCATCAAAATTTGAAATTTTCTCCAAACAACTTTTTCATTTCGTTTTTAAATGGCTCGTTGTCCTTACAAAAAGCCCCATCTCCAACCATTCCAGATACCTTGGATTTAATTGCTTCTTCAGATAGTTTCAAGTGATTAGGAGACTTCAACACATCAAAAATTTCATTGGCCAAATAAACTCCTGATTTGCTGCGTACTAAATTTATCCCAGCAAGTTTTACAGTCTTATCTTCTTCACTCATAACTAATACAACTAGCATGCTTAATCCCAAAATTGTTCCAATGTCAGCTGTTATTGTTACTGAAGTTTGTTCTAAGAACCACTTTACAGTTTGTTCTTTAAGTTGATTATCTAATAGCTCACAAATTGTCTCGCACGCATGTGTGCTATGATTCAAATTTCCAACCTCACACCTGACCTATGTAATACAGCTAGAAGTACTGGATATAGAGCCCATGCAGTGTTTGTTTTCATTATGTAGTATAAGATGTTGCCACATAAGTCTTCTATGCGTTTAGTAGTGTTCTGAGAAGATGTTTTCATCACTTCATAAACAGCAGCTCTTTGATGATGCTGAAGTTTAATTAAATGTCTCTTCAGGTGGGTTTTCAGATTTCTAAACCATCTCTCTTGATTTTCTCCTTGTTTGCATACATAGGTTAAATCTTTAACATTGAAGTAACCTTTTATGTTAGAATGTTTGTCTGAAGCACATGCTTTGGGGTCTGTGCAAGTTATGCAATATAATCAGGGGTGCAGTGCTGCCGGAGCGTGCCGGAGCGCCGCTCCGGCACCTCTGCAAGAGGAAGTTTGGAGGAATTACCATAACAAGCAACAAAAAAATTGTCTCCATTAATTATCAACAGTTTCTTACTAGTCTTGTGAACAATTTGCAGCATCGTATGTTCACGACAACATCCATGAAAGGTTCTCAAATTTCTGAACCTCAAAGTATGTATAAATCACTGCTAAATGAAATGTATGTCCTTGAAAAAGACTAATGGCCTGATGAAATACCACCTAATTATGGAGAAGCTGAAATCTCATCTCTCTGTAAGAGGTTTAAGCTTTCTTCTTACTCTGTACTAAATGCCTTTAGAGACTATGTGGAAGATCATGGGCGCCGCATCCCCCAAGATTTACACCCATTACTGAGCTGTTCACAAGTTATTCCTATTAGTACTGCTGAGTGTGAGAGGGGATTCAGTCACATGAACTTGATAACAACAACAACACGCTCAAGAATTCTCATAAATCATGTATCAGCGCTTATGTTTGTTAACTACATGGACCTCCTCTAGTTCAGTGGAATCCTGAGCCATATGCCATATCATGGCTGCGGTACCACAGATCGGCAGATGACACCAGGACAAGAGTTGCTTCAGACCCCCAAAAACATATCACGCCTGACCCTTTGTGGAAATTATTGTGAAACTTCCACTGGTGGTATTTGGTAAGCACTAAGTAGTTTTAACTTCTTAAATTGATAAATACATGATTGCTCTTTTTTCTTTATTTGCTTGATAATTATATTTATTTTACGATAATTAGTGAGTGCAAACACGAAATACTTAGTCTTCGTGTGGCATATATAGAAACAGGATAGGAAATGGCAGGCTTTTGTCAGGCCCACCAGAGCTCCGGCACCTATAAAATTGGCACTGCACCCCTGAATATAATGTAAACATTTTATCATCAGAAGCATCATCAATATCTTCTTGATTATCATCATCTTCATCCTCAACAGCTATATCTACATCAGGCATATTAGTGTCACTATTTGCAATGTTTTCCATTATATCACTTGGTACTGAAAATGAATCATCAGCATGCCCTAGATCCTTCTTTTCCACCAATTTGAATGTAGATTTGATCAAATCATTGTTCGGGATTTCTTGTATTGATTTACACTTGCTTAAATGGGCTATGGAAATGTCAAATTTGTTGCTTTTTACTTTATTAGATTTGGATGCAACACTTGAACTTGAAGGCATATTTTGACTCTTCTCTTTATTAACCACAACAGCTTGGTGAGTTTCTTTTGTTAGGAGCAAAATTGCATTCAATGTCTTCTGGATTTGGGAATTTTCAAATTCCTCTAAAGCAGTTTTGTTAGTCTGATGCGCAGATTCCTCGCTTACCTTTTGTTTCTTAGGTGGAGGAGAAGCACTTTCTTCAGTCTGTGAAACATCTAGTGAAAAAGTTTCATTTTCTAGATTAGCAGTTGATGAAGTTGGTTCATTTTTCTGAGGTCTAGCACTAGCACATTTTGTGAACAAACTAAATGACTGCTTTGCCGTATCTCTTTGCTGCACTTCATCCTGGTATTTCTTTACTGCAATATCTAAGCTGTGGGCCCAAACTCTGGGACCTCTTGTATTGTAACAAATTTTTTTTTTGGAATTAAAATGTTCCTCCCAGTTTTGCTTCTTTGAATATTTGTTCTTGCATTGACCACAAAAGTAACCCCTTTTAACACCCTCACTTTTCTCTCCAACTTCATCAATATTAGGATCCATTATTGATTATTGACTACCTGAAAAAATACAAAAGTAAAAGTTAGTAAATATAGTATGGTAAAAGTGAGTAAAAGTAAGTAAATATAGTACAATGAAAGTAAGTAAAAGTAAGTGCTTTAAACTTAGTAAAAGTAAGGAAGAGTAAGTAAAAGTAAGTAAAAGTAAGTTTAAACTTAACTAAACTTTTCATTTCTAGAGTCATGGTGGATTACTTAAAACCGCACAAGTAATTATCTGGCCAATTTATCAAACCTGGCCGAGATCAATGGAACATAGTCCATCCTGATAATTTTATATTAAAAAAATATACGTTTTAATAAAATTTTAATTATCAAAACATTGAAGCTTAACAAAAAATAAAAATAATTGTTAAATATGGAATTACCAACTAAACTTAAAATAACTAAATTTGTAATTTAAAAAAATTGGTTTGTACAAGAATGTATACGCAAATAAATTGCATAATGTCTAGCGGATGAACAAAACCCAAACCCAAATTTACTTTTTCTCATGGTCAAATTTACTGGAGCAATGCTCCCAGGATCCCAGGAATCTGGAGTCATGTTTTTTGGTGTGTTGATCTGCAGACTTTTAGTCACACCAATCCACCACAGTTACCCCTTTTTCTATGATGTATTCAATCTGACACAAATGCAATGAGTCTTTTGCTTATATTGAGGTTCTGGATATAGTAGGCTAGGTGTAGCTGTAAACCTGTAACCCCTAGATCTGTCCCAAAGCTGGATCCTATCTGCTTTGTAGATAGCCAGTGAGGGAAGCTATATTTTTTTGGGCCTCTTTGTGAGTGACCCATTGCCCACGTTGAGTTAACAAAAAAAATAAAACTACAGTATAGTGTTTGTCATTTACCATTACTTATTCAGACTAGTAGATTTAATTTTCCCAGAAGATTTCCTTGTTCCATGCACAGTATGTGTATAATGATACAGATGTTCAAAATGTTTTCAGGTTTGGACAATTTAGATGTAGCTACATAAATTTTTCTCACTAGAGATGGATGGGATAACTCATGGACATAGGAAAATTAGAAAACAGCCTTGTAGACTTGATCCGAGAAAATACTTTGTCATATAGTAGTAGATTTTTGGAACAACATGCCATATGATGCAGTAAACAGTCACTCATTAGTTAATTTTAAGAAAAATTTACTTTCATGAATGAGAGAGTGAGTTTGATAGATTGTAAATACTATGTTTTTAGGTTAAGGGTCAATATTTGGGAGATGCACAGCCTCTGAATTCAGATTTTTTATTTATACCAGTTGTTAGTAGATTTGATTTGATGAATTTTTAAAAAACTAGACCTTGTACTTTTAAGAAATAAGGGAGATAGAAAATATTAAAAAATTGCTAAAGTGAAAAAAATCTGAGTCATGAAACTTTATCCACCACAAAGGTTAGTTATTTTTCCATCAATTTAATGAAGGTTAGGTTATGTTCATTTTAGTGAACCTAACCTTCACTAAATCAAT
This sequence comes from Bathynomus jamesi, assembly GCA_023014485.1. Lineage (NCBI taxonomy): Eukaryota > Metazoa > Arthropoda > Malacostraca > Isopoda > Cirolanidae > Bathynomus > Bathynomus jamesi. The sequence goes on from JAJOZX010002230.1 coordinate 568,045, forward strand.
GGAAAACTAAGTAACCTTTTATTGTGGCAATGGATAAAGTTTCGCAATTTCTCACAAAAAAATAATGCAAGATAATCTTGGTCTTTTTTTCAGCTCTCAAAACCAGTGTCAAAAAATTGTTAAAGTGAAAAAAATAAAAAATCAATATCTCCCTTATTTTTTTAAAATTCATCAAATCATATCTACTAACGACTGGTATGAATAAAAAATCTGAATTCAGAGGCATTGCATCTCCCAAATATTGACCAGGTTAAGTTTGTAGGCTACTTTGATAGTAGTAAATAATTGTACATTAGTTAATTATACAGTTTAGCAGCCTAAAAAAATGCTGTAACAACAACAATTAAGACTAAACTGCTATGACAACAATAATAATTAAAACTAATGAAAATATCATGACAACCTAACCAATTGTCAAGGTGTACGGTTGACCAAACATTCAATTAACCTCCTCCCACCACTACTATTTAGGTTAATTGAATGCCCAGTTAGGTCAACTGTATGCCTTGATGATTGGTCAGGTTAAGTCATGATATTCTCCATTAGTTTTAATCATCATCATCACAGCATTTTAGTTGTAATTGTTGTTGCCACAGCTTTTTACTTTAGGCCACTAAACCATATAATTACCATTAGCCGACTTGAAATTGATGTTTTGCAGGATTTTATTATTATTAGCTCATGACTTGGATAACCTTGATGTGCCCCTGTGGCTTCATATTTTCCAAATAAAATGTAATGTATTAACACCTTACCACATTGATAGAACTTTAGGCAATATCCTATTTTGACATCCCAAACTATTCAACCAACCAGTTAGGTTGACTGTATGCCCTTGCCAATCAGTTACGTTAAGTCATTATTTTTGTTTAAACTAAATGAAAATATAAAGATAACCTAACCAATCATCAAGGGCTTAAAGTTGACCTAACCAGATAGTCAATTAACCCTCTAATGCCAACTGGGTCAAATACGTACTGTTTCAAATACACACATTTAGACTTAACCCTGCAAAAACATTCGGCATTAAAGGGTTAACCTAATTAACAAAAGTAATTTGAAAGGGTACTTACGTATTAATGGGGGGGGGGCCACCACATATTGATGATTGGTTAGGTTAAGTTGTAATATTTTCGTTAGTTGAAAATTTCTAATACATCATCATATTTTTTAAATATAAAAAAATATTTAAAAAAATATTACTACAATTTTCTGATCCATTCAATTCCATTCGTAATGCTATTAAAATTTTTTGGCCTCTAGAAACAAATGTTGTTCTAATGTGTAACATGTATCAATCATTGTAAATATTTAAAAAAATATGATGTATTAGAAATTTTCAACCAAAGAAAATATTACCTACAACTTAACCTAACCAATCATCAATATGTGGTGGCCCCCTGTTAATATGTAAGTACCTTTGAAAGTGGAGTGGCATTTATTTTTGATTGGTTGAATAACTTGGGACACCAAAATACAATATTGCCAAACTTTATGCTATTTTACTCTATTTATGGTTTCAGTATATTATTATGGATAAATTCATAGGAATGTGGGTAATTGAGGGTTAATATTCATTTTAATACTCCCTTTGTTTTCAATAGGAGACATTCTATGACAATTTAACATATAAATTTGTATTCAGGACACCTTGAAACCTCAGGGAAATTGATAAAAATCAAGGAAATGTAATAATTTTTTTTTATAAAAAAAAAAAAAAAAAAAAATCTAGACATCAATAACCAGCCAGTACAAACACCCTGATGCTGCTATTTAAGGTAAGAAATTGCAAAAAAATGTGGGTTGTTAGGTTAGGTTTTGGTCCAGAAAGGAGAGGGAGCACTAAAACAAATGGGGCCAGTTCCGTATTTCCCCCCATGCAAAATATGATTTTAGTGAACATTAGGATTATAGATTATTTTGATAGTCTATTAAAAATTCAAAATAAAACAAAATACAATTTTATTGAACATTAGGACTATAAATTATTTTGATACAAAATATTGCACTGGTGGGGGATAAAGTAGTTTGGCCACAAAAAAAATATAAAACCCTATACCAGGGGTGGGCAAACCTTGGCACGCGTGCCGAATGTGGCACGCCAATGACTTTTTTCCGGCACGCGATTCCCCGGGCTCACCTTAAAAAAAATTAAAATAAATAAATATCCAAATTCTTCGCTGAGTTTTATATTTTAACTTAATGTTTTCTGCTAAAAAATGGTAAAGATTAACTTTTGCATCAAAGATTTGACGATTTTGGCACGCACTTAAAAAGGTTGCCCACCCCTGCCCTATACCAATCAATTTGTGATGCATGATCTTTATGGGGGCTCAACCCCCATGACCTAAATTATACAAATATGTAATAACATGTACCCACCTTGCCTGGGTGGCCAGAGCCATAAGGACTAATGTAAAGGATAAAAAAGTTAAGTGCACTTTTTTAAATTTACTACAAACCAATATTTTCTCACCATATTGAATATTTTTATCAGAAGTAGAAAACCATGGTTGTTTTTTTACTAACAAAAAACACTAATTTTTCAATAAAAAAATGTGGGGGCCAATACAGAACTGTAGCCAAACAAATAATTACCCAATTGAGGAATTGCTAGGCATTGAATGCTGCATATTTTCACACCACAGACACGTGTGCACTAAGCTTATTTGCCTGATGGTGCCAAGTTTCTCTCACCGCAAATCTCAGGCATAACTTGTATTTTCCATTTGGACACTTGCTCCATAATTTTGATGCAGGCTGTGTGATACTGATACCAATCATCACAACTCTCACATGCCTTATTCCTAAACCTCAGTTCCTTCTTACAAACCTTACAATAAAGAGCCAGTAGATATAGTATACTTAGATTTTACAAAGGCATTTGATACTATTCCTCATGCAAGATTGTTGGTAAAAGTTAGAGCCCATGGTATAAGAGATCATATAGCTGACTGGATAAAAGAATGGCTGAGAAACAGAAAACAGAGTTCATCTAAATGGAAATAAGTCTACTTGGAGACCCGTATTGAGTGGAGTCCCACAGGGGTCTGTGCTGGGACCTCTGCTTTTTGTTGTCTATATAAATGATCTAGAGAAGGGCCTATCATGTAAAACCTCAAAATCTGCTGATACAAAATTAGGCCATAATGTTAAGTCAGTAGCAGGAGCAATGACAATACAAAAAGACTTAAAGAGTAACAGCCTAGGCAGATAAGTAGGAGATGAGATTTAATGTTGATAAGTGCAAGGTTATGTATATTGGGCCAAAAAATCCAGAATTTGAATACAATGAATAGAATTTGGATTAAAAATGATAGAGAGAGACTTGGGTGTCACTGTGACTAATGAATTTAAGCCCTCAAATCACTGTATGGAAATCAGAAATAAAGCAAATGCTAGACTCAATCTCACACACACACACACACACACACACACACACACACATTGAATACAAATCACCCAATATTATAAAGCAGGGGTGGGGAAACTTTTCAGTACCAAGGGCGAAAATCGATAACATAAACACCTCCGCGGGCGTCTGGCAAATTTTAAGCTTATATACAGCGTGTCCCAAAGAAATGTATACCCACTTTGTTCGATAATACCAGCTATGAGGATAATAAATATATTACTTTTTATATGTTTTTTAATAAAGAATTTTCTCCTGAATCTAAATATGTAATTATTTTTATTAAAAATTGACGAACAAAAAAGTTACAGATGTTTAAATTATAATTATTATTTTTGAGACTTCATGTGCGATATTTTCTAATATTTTAACTGACTGTTTTGAGATACTTATGTTTAGTGTTGATATTGAAGCATAAATGTCGTAATTATTAGTTAATTCAAAAAATTTACAAATTCCATGGTTAAATGACACTTTATCTAAGATGTTCGACGTCTTCCAGAACGTTGTTTTTGTAAGTTTTGCACAGTGCCGTCGTTTCAAACTTATCTCGTATACGTGCAAAAATATTAGAAAATATCGCACATGAAGTCTCAAAAATAATTATTATAATTTAAACATCTGTAACTTTTTGTTTTTCAATTTTTAATAAAAATAATTACATATTTAGATTCAGGAGAAAATTCTTTATTAAAAACATATAAAAAGTAATATATTTATTATCCTCATAGCTGGTATTATCGAACAAAGTGGGTATACATTTCTTTGGGACACGCTGTATATAAGATGTATTTTAAGAAGCTATTTGCTGGGTGTAAATAAATAATTTTTAGTAAATAATAAATACCTAAGCGGGCAAATTGAAATTAGCTCGTGGGCAAATTTTGCCCGTGGGAGAGGGTTTCCCCACCCCTGTTATAAAGCAACTATACATTTCATATGTGAGACCCCTCCTCAAATACTGTATTCAATTTAATAGTCCCTATTTAATACAAGATATTGAAAAACTGGAAAAAGTATAGAAACAAGCAACAAGAATGATCCCATCTCTAAGACAATTGACATACTATAAGGAAAGACTGACGTATCTAAACATGTTCTCATTAAAAAGGAGGAGGTTAAGGGGTGATATGATAGAGGTGTATAAAATTATAAAAAGGTTGGATAAGATAGATTTTGATTCTCTTTTCATTAAAGATCACAATAACCAGACTAGAGGTCATAGTATGAAATTAATTAAGCCAAGATGTAGAACAAATTTAAGAAAACAGTTTTACAAACTACTACGACTAAGTTTTAGAACAGTGTGACAAGAAGTGGTGACTTCATATACACTTGATTCTTTCAAAAGAAGGTTGAATAGTTTGATGTCTGCAAGGGACATCTGGTGATAGTGTTTAAGCCCATTTTTATTGCATGAATGGTACTAGTTTATTTCATATATATTATGTGCATTTAGGTGATAGATCCCACAGCTCAACACAAGTGTTGTGGGAGGCAGCATCTTGGGTTAGGAGATACTCTGTCCTTACACACCCTATTTAAAGAGATTCCTCTGCCAAGCAGTAACCCCCATAGTACTGAGTGGTATTGAAAAACTCATGATCTTCACTTGCCTCACAAACACCTTTAAATAGGAGACCCAAAATAGGTGCACACATATTTCTACATTACTGTACAGTCTTTACAGCCACACCTACACTTTTCCTCCTAAGTATATATATTGTAATGTATATAGTTGTAAATTGTGACTTGGTCCACAATTGATATGGACTAAGACTTATTTTTGGTTGGCAAGGTACTGGTATTGATGGGTACCATAATGAAATTGACTAGATTCTTTAGATCTGATATATTTGCATGTCAGTTATAAATAGATATAGAGTAACATATTTGTGGATAGTAGTCTATTATGACTTTACTCCTCTGGATCCAGAGATTCTATCTTTAGTTTTAAATTGATAATTATTTAGTTTTGTAAAAATTGGTTATTGCCAATGTACAGGCAATTTTTACATAGTGGAGCCACCTCGATGGGCTGAAGTGGCCCCTAGTGTGCCCACTATAAAAATTTCTTGTTCTTGTGTATTCTAACCTAACAGTCACAGTCAAAAGGTATTTTAAATATTATTCTTTAACTCTAAAACAGTGCAAAGAAGAGCCACAAAACTAATTCCTGGAATTGCAGATAAAACTTATGAAGAAAGACTAAAGAAGCTAAATCTTACCACTTTAGAGGAAAGGAGACAAAAAGGAGATATGATAAATTTATAGTATTACACCCATCTCCCTTTGGAGGTGAAATTTATGTTTTTCCTATGGTTTTTGATGTGCTTTGAACGAATCTGACCTTCAAAACCATTGGAAATGACTCGTTTTTGAGATAACCCCCCCTCCCCCCAGCCAGCAATCGAAAACGAGTCATTTCCGATGGTTTTGAAGGTCAGATTCATTTAAAACATCAAAAACCATAGGAAAAACAAATTTCACCTTCAAAATTGACCTAACCTAACCTAAATCACTTATAATCTTGTAAGCAGCCCAGGAATCACTATAAATCACAGAGCCAGGCCTAATGTACTTCTGAATGAGTGGAATGAGTGTTCCATTCCAGTATGAAAGTAATTCAAATTCGAAATGGATGGAGCGCAGTGATTGGGCAGACATGTAAAGAACACACAAATGAACGTACGAACACATACTAGATACACACCAAAAAAATGTTTATATCTCAAAAATGAAGCATTTGCGACAGAAACACTATAGAAGGAAAGTGTCTTAGAATTAAAAAATCTACTTAATGAACATATAATAATTGCTGGACGTTAGATGGTGTAATACTATAATAATACTGGAGATATGATTGAGACCTTTAAAATTATTAAAGGCTTTGAGAATATTGATTCTGACATTGTTTACAAAGAACTAGTGGTGCACCGATTAATCGGTATCGGCACCTGGCATGCCGATTAATCAGCATTTTGCCAATTAATCAGCCATGCCAATATTAGGAAAATACCTTGCATGGCTGATTGATCAGCATTTTGCAGATTAATCAGTGCACCACTACAAAGAACCCACAAGATCCAGCTAAAATATATAAAAAAATAGTGCAATAAAGATATAGAGAAAAACTTCTTTTCACAAAGACTTGTCAATCAATGGAACGATCTGGTTACCCAGGACCAGGGATGGGGAGTCAGCCAAAAACAACCGACTCCCGACTCTTGAGTCGGTATTTTTAAAAACCAACTCCGACTCCCGACTCTTTCCTTATCATGCTGATCTACAACCTTATAAATATTGGGATGTTTGTTTCGTAGATGGCGTTTCAAGTTTGAGGCTCTAGTTGGAGCATTAGCATGTTTCCCAGTGTAAGCACTAATTTTTGCATTACACTCTTTACCATCCTTTTCTACTTGACAAATAAAAATACTTTCATCCTCATTTAGCTTAAAATATTGAAAGACTGCTGATTTTCTACTAGGCCCACGACTCATTACTAATAGGGGCTAATTAAATTAATAATTAATATATTGCTAATTTTTATATGGTACCTAGTATCCTAAAATAGAAATATGAAATTCATTTGCTATGATTTACCAGAACAATAAATCAAATGTGGAAATGTGAATCTAGAATTAGTTCAGGAAGATATTTATTTAGGGCAGAGTAGTATTCTGGTAAATTGTTGGCATATACAAATTGAATCAAAGAGTCGGGAGTCGGTCGTTTTTACCAACTCCCAACTCCCCACCTCTGCCCAGGACAGAGGAATTTTAGAAATTGCAACAGTGAATAGCTTCAAAAACAAATATGATAAATTACAGATAAAGTAAATTTTCAACTAACTCCCAATATTCGTTTGATAAATTGAAATAAAATTGTTTTTTCTGATCAGAGGCGAGCTATAAGCACTAATAAGTGCAATTTAATCTCACGTTGGTAACAAGTGAGGTGTTGAACAATTTTTCAAGGGCTGCAGTTGAGACTGATCCTACATTTTGGAATTGTTTTTTTGACTGGTATAAGATCACTCTGGTGTTATCTGTACTTGTTTGTGTACAGGCCTAGCTTAGCTTATTCTGATAACCTAGCCTAACCACAAGGTAAGACTCCCATTTGACCTAACCTGAGTAACTATTTTGATATAACTTGATAGTATCAAAGTTGGTGAGTCAACAAAATTTTTAAACCTAGGACCTAACTTAGGAACATAGCCTACCCTACAAAAATGGGTTTTGACAGTGACTGGAGAGTTTGTAAAAAGGAAGTTAAGAGTAAAGATAGAGCTATTGCATGTGATAGCTGTGATGACTGGTATCACGTAAGGGTTAATATGAGTTTTATCGCACTCAGAATATCAAAAGCAAATATAATTATAAAATATTAAAGTATAATTTTCTCATCATTTTCATATAAGTCACTATGCTCGCAGATGCGTACTTAACAAATTATGTACATTTGAATGTTATGACATTTTTACATTTTTTTTTCCCACCCTTCCAATATTTTGATTGGTGACATCATGAGAACATGATATATGAGCTAGATTTTTTAAGTTCTTAGGCCTTTTAAGTTGCTAGTCTACTTCTGTTAGGTTTTGATAGATGTTTGTGGCGATGACATGTGAATGGTGCGAATATTATTTTGAGGATTTAATATACTCTAGGCTGGGTTAGCCAGGGTTAGGCTAGGTTAGCCAGGGTTAGGCTAGGTTAGCCAGGGTTGTTAGGTTAGGTTAGCCAGGGTTAGGTTAATTAATACCAAAATTAATTAACCTAACCTAACCTTGCCTAACCCTGGCTAAACTAGCCTAACCCTGGCTAAACTAGCCTAGAGTATATTAAATCCTCAAAATAATATTTGCACCATTCACATGTCATCGCCACAAACATCTATCAAAACCTAACAGAAGTAGACTAGCAACTTAAAAGCAGGGTTGTGGAGTCGGAGTTGGAGAGTCGCACGTTTCAGGGCGGAGTCGGAGTCGTGGAGTCGCAAGTTTCAGGGCGGAGTCGGAGTCGGTAAAAAACTTCCGACTCCAATTTGTGTGTCCTGTGTCACCCTTAATTTCTAAATCCTAAATACTAACATTTAGGTTATTTAGTTTTTTTGGTCAATAAACCTTATTCATTGATAGCCCTAGATTAAGTTTTTTTTAATATTTTTTTTTCACCTTTTCAGAATATACAATTAATATTTATTTAAATATAAAATATAAAATATAAAATTTCATACTTAGTGTGGTGGTGATGAAATGTCTTATTATTATGATAATTATAGAGTGAAACACTAGAGGAGTCGGAGTCGTATATTTAAAATGTGAGGAGTTGGAGTCGGATTTTTAGATTTTTTACAATATGTGGAGTCGGAGTCGAATTTTTACAATGTGTGGAGTCAGAGTCGGAGTCAGAAAATTTTGGACCGACTCCACAACCCTGCTTAAAAGGCCTAAAAACTTAAAAAATCTAGCTCATATATCATGTTCTCATGATGTCACCAATCAAAATATTGGAAGGGCGGGAAAAAAAATGCAAAAATATCATAATATTCAAATGTACATAATTTGTTAAGTACGCATCTGCGAGCATAGTGACTTATAGGAAAATGATGAGAAAATTATGCTTTAATATTTTATAATTATATTTGCTTTTGATATTCTGAGTGCGATAAAACTCATATTAACCTCTTTAAGGGTACATGGCTGGAACATTGCAACTTCTCAGTGAATAAAACCCTCCGGTTCATAAATATTTATTTGCAAAAATATTTTTCACAACATTATGCAGAGAAAGTTATAAAACTAGGTAGTGAGTCCATTGTTAACTGGAAATCTTTTTGTGGTGAAGTGTGTGATAAGGTGATTGGTTAGGTTAGGTGGTTAGGTTAGGTTAGGTTAGGTGGTTAGGTTAGGTTAGGTTGTGTTTAGCACGAATGCAAACTTTTCTGGTCGATTTTGAGGTGTTTTGCATGAATCTGCCATCGATTTCCTGTGCAAATGCGTAGTTTTCAAGATGACAATATCTCGAAAACTACACATTTGCACAGGAAACAGATGGCAGATTCATGCAAAACACCTCAAAATTGACCAGAAAAGTTTGCTCTCATTATAAAAAGAGACTGGGTCAAAAAACGAATAATTACCAAAATTTCTTGTTCTAATTTAGTCCCTAGGCTATCTATTGGATGGAATAAGCTAGTGGGAGCCTAGGCTAACCAAGCCTAAAACTTAGGGATGGAGCTATTTATACTTGAATAATCCCAATACAAATAAACCTTACATATTTATTAATACTATAATCCTTTAGTAATTTATAAAAACGTCGGAGCAGAGCAGAGGATAACTTTCCACTTCTTCGTGTTGTTTACAATTGTTGCCGTTTAAGAATAATCGACACAACTGGGATAGAAAATTTTCAAAATCTTATCGCTGAATAGCGACTAATATATTCGATGTTATGGCGGCACATTGAAATGCACTTTTGAATTAAGCACAGAGCTGGGCAATAAATACATTGAATGTATTTAAATACTAAATACTAAATACATGGGAGAAATGTATTTAAATACTAAATACTAAATACATTTTACGAATGTATTTAGATACTAAATACAAAATACATCAATTGTATTTAAATACATTTGTAAATACATTTTAAATACATACAAATTTTAACATATGCATTCACTAATTCATGAGTAACAACAATATAAAATGCTTGATAAAGGATAAAGAAATAGTACAATCTAATTTCCGATTATATATTTCCCTTTTTAGAACAAAACAAAAACAAAAGAACTTAGAACTTACGATGTTCAACCAGTGACATATTATACTCATTATATCATTGCAAAATTAGTAACAATTAATGAGTAGATGAGACATAAACGTAAACATAAGACGTAAACATAAACATAAGGCACCTTACGAATTCTCTTTTATTTCACGGTTGCTGCGGATCAAAACCAATCTTTCAAAAGTTTTGTCTGAAAGAGAGTTTCTTTTGGGAGTTTACACAGCAAGCAGGTGCACTTTACCTTATTACCGTCTTTAGATTTAATTTTAAAGTATTTTCCATCAAACAGAGGGTGCACTAAATTGTTATCTGCAGATATATCACTGTTTGATTCACCGGATTTGCTTGTTGAAGCCATGACACGCACACGATAAAGAAATCAACCGCTTTCGACTAAGAGTGGCACACAACTGATTGAACTGACACGTTGAAACATGAACCATGCTGTACTACACTGTCGACGCGTCGTACTGTGCTAGTACAGAACGTGTATTAAACCAGTAAAAGTATTTACATTTTTATATTTTGAGTATTTAAATACATTGTATTTAAATACTCATTAAAGTATTTAAATACTATATTTAAATACATGAAAAACAATGTATTTATAAATACAGTTCTAAATACACAAATGTATTTAAATACGTATTTAAATACAAATATATTTAAATACTGCCCAGCTCTGATTAAGCACATATATTATGTACTTGTGGTTCCGTCCCGAATCCTATATTTTAATTGGTGCTCTTCCAATACGTGCTCTACCGTAAAATGTACATTCCAATATGTGCTAACTAACGAAAATATCACGACCTAACCTAACCAATCGTTAGGTCAATTGTACGCCCTTGACGATTGGTTAGGTTAGGTCGTGATATTTTCGTTAGTTAGCACATATTGGAATGTAAATTTTACGGTAGAGCACGTATTGGAAGAGCACCTTTTAATTGATATTTTGAAGGAATCTTACTTTATGGTAACTGTAATGAGTCTTTACTAATTATTGTTTTCTGTGTAACAAGTCTTTACTAATTATTGTTTTCTGTGTAACAAGTCTTTACTAATTATTGTTTTCTGTGTTTCAGATCTATGCTATGTTTATGTTGAATAAAGCCGCAAATTGGCCTTTACTTTATCTTTAGCCCGCTAACAAACGCGGCACCACAATTTATTCAACATTTCAATCAGCCATTCAGTCGGCCTTTCAGATACAGCAAGCAAATATTCATCCAGTAATCTTACTATATCATGAAGAAGGTGATTCGCCCGGATAAATTTATTACTTCTCCGAATTCTCCCTAAGCTGGGAAACTATGGAAATTGGATTCAAATATTTCTTGAGTACTATCGCCGAACACAACCCCAATAAATTGGAGGTTCTATTCATACATATCGGCCCCGATGTCGCTGATATCATTCAAGACTGCTCTACTTATGAGGATGCCATGGCAGCCTTAGAGGCCACCTACGTCAAGAAGCCAAACGAGGTATGCGCTCGCCACCTGTTGTCCACCCGTCACCAAAAGCCCGAGGAAACCCTCGATGAGTACTTGCAAATTCTTCAACAACTAGCCAATGACTGCAACTTCAAATCGGTTTCCGCCGACGAAAACAGGAGTTCATCTGTGAGAGACGCTTTCATCCGAGGAATTAGAGATAGCGCCATCCGTACCCGCTTACTCGAAAATGACACACTCTCACTGAAAAAGGCTATCGTCCAGGCTCGAACATTAGATCAGGCCCAGAAAAACTCAGAATCGTACCTCACTCATTACGGTGCTGTTGCAGCCACTGGCTCTCGCCACGAACCATCGCCGACTGCTGACTCTGCCCGGCCTGCCTGCGTCCAAGAAGACGATCTCCCAAACTCTTCAGCCGCTACGAATTTCGACAACAAAGCCGCTCTGTGCTTCTTCTGCGGGTCTCGACGCCACCCACGAAGCAGGTGTCCAGCAAAGGATTCTATCTGTGCGAAATGTGAAAAGACCGGCCACTGGGCCAAAGTCTGCCGCTCAAGTACTTCCTCGGCACGTCAAAAACAGGATAAAACCACAGCGTCTCATTCAGCCGCAGCATTAGCGACCATTAGTACCACTCTATCGTGTAGCTCCTCCATGCCTACCAACTCAACAGTCGATATCCTCGTCAACGGCCGTTCGTGTCTCGCCTTGTTGGATACTGGCAGCTCGGACAACTTCATTCGTGAGGATCTAGCCAAACACTTAGAGCTGCCCATTCTTCCGCACTCGGGCGTCGTATCAATGGCTTCGCCTAATCTATCCGCAGCCATCTCAGGACGATGTACAGTGAAGGTTACGATGGGAGACCGCGACTACAAAAAGCTCGAACTATCCGTCTTGTCGGATCTGTGCGCTGACATAATACTCGGTACCCCATTCTTAATCAGACACAAGGAATTGAACATCAATTTCGGAGGTCCGGAGCCAGCACTCCATATATGCGGCCTTACTCGATTAAGAATTTCAGCCCCACCACTATTCGGCAACTTAACTGCCGATTGTCGTCCCATCGCCACGAAGTCCAGACGATTTTGCTCTGAGGACAAAATTTTCATTGGGAAAGAAATCGAAAAGCTACTCAGGGATGAGATAATTGAACCCAGTAACTCACCCTGGCGTGCTCAAGTAGTCATCACATCTACAGAAACAAAAAAAAAACGCATGGTAATCGATTTCTCTCAAACCGTCAACCGATTTACCATGCTAGATGCATATCCTCTTCCGCGAATCGATGATATAGCCAACAAAGTCTCACAACATAAATACTACAGCGTAATTGATCTGTCAAGCGCATACTACCAGGTAGAAATCGATCCGTCTGAACGACCTTTCACAGCATTTGAGGCTGACGGAAATCTATACCAATTCAGAAGGATCCCTATGGGAGTAACTAACGGAGCCGCGGCCTTCCAGCGCGTCATGAACGAATTCATATCCTCGAACAACTTATCATCAACATACGCCTACCTCGACGATCTCACCATCTGCGGAACCACTTGGGAAGAGCACGATGAGAACCTTCGACATTTCTGGGAAGCCGCTAAACGAGTAAATCTGAGTCTAAACAAGGAAAAATGCAAGCTTTCGATGACATCAGTGCACCTGCTCGGATATTCTATCTCTCATGGCGTATTGCGGCCCGATCCCGAACGCCTCCGGCCACTACAAGAACTTCAAACTCCTCGCAACAAGTCGTCTCTACAACGCGTAATCGGACTATTCGCATACTATGCTAAATGGATTCAGAACTATTCCCTCAAGATCAAACCTCTGCTCAACGTTTCATCATTCCCATTAACTCGCGAGGAAGTATCAACGATCCAAACACTCAAAGATGATATCTCGAAAGCTGTCGTCGGTTCAATCGATGAAGAACTGCCGTTCACTGTGGAGACGGACGCTTCCTCTTCAGCAATCGGAGCCACCCTCACCCAGAACGGCCGCCCGGTGGCGTTCTTTTCTCGCGCTCTGAATAACACAGAACGTCGCCATCACATCGTTGAAAAGGAGGCATACGCTGTAATCGAATCCATTCGCAAGTGGAAGCACTTCTTAGCTTATCGACACTTTACTGTCGTCACCGACCAGCGGAGCGTATCTTTCATGTTCGATGGAAAAGCTACTGGTCGTATTAAGAACGATAAGATTCTCCGTTGGCGTGTAGAACTAGCCGGCTACTCATTCACAATAAAATACAGACCGGGCCCCGAGAACCGAGCCGCAGACGCATTGTCGCGATCCTTTTGCGCTGCTACTCCAAGAATATCCCTCGCCCAGCTGCATGTTAATCTGATACACCCAGGAGTCCGCCGAATGACTCATTTTGTGAGAGCTAGGAACCTACCATTCTCAGTGGATGACATCAAACGAGTTACGTCGGAATGCCAAACATGCGCTAAATGTAAGCCACAGTACTATAAACCAGAAGTTAGTCACTTAATACGGGCCATGTCCCCGTTTGACCGACTTAACATCGACTTTAAAGGCCCGCTTCCGAGCGCAACTTCGCGACCTTACATCCTAACAGTAATCGACGAGTATTCACGCTTTCCTTTTGCCTTCCCGTGCCGTGATACGAACACGTCAACCGTTATCGCCCGTCTCACCGAGTTATTTTCTACCTTCGGAACTCCCTCTTACATCCACACAGATCGAGGGACATCGTTTATGTCTTCGGAACTAAAACTGTTCCTAACTAAACATGGTATCGCGACTAGTCGCACAACGCCGTATCACCCCCAAGGAAACGGGCAATGCGAACGTTACAATGGAATCATCATGAACACCATCAAACTAGCCATAGAAGATCGCGGGTTGCCGATGTCGCAATGGGAGTCCGTCCTACCAGACGCGCTGCACTCGATTAGATCGCTGCTGTGTACGGCCACGAACGAAACTCCTCACGAGCGTCTATTCACGCACCCGCGGCGTACTTCTACCGGTTCTGCACTACCGACGTGGCTGTCTTCTCCGGGAACTGTACTCCTTCGCCAATTCATTCGCCGATCCAAGAACGACCCCCTCGTCGAGGAAGTTGAGTTAATTGAGGCAAACCCCAACTACGCGTTTATACGGCATCCGAATGGGAGAGAAGATACCGTATCCATCAGGGACCTGGCACCGGCGGGACGTAGCAATACGGATGACACGAATCACTATGAACCCCCCGTACCCAGTCCGCCAATCAATTCCACCCCGCTAACGGACGACTCAGAACCCGCTGAGATCCGCCGACACACGGTCCCAACAGCTCCCGTCGAAGCGACTCCAGTCGAAGTCGAGAGAGGCCCACCTGTGTCAGTAACCTCCGAGACGAGTCCCCCTCTGAGAAGAAGCACTCGAATCAGATACCCAGCTCAACGCCTAAACTTGTAGACTCTTCTTTCTTCCAAAATATCTTGAACTTGTCGTTTTGTTTCTTACCGTGCAATGTATCACGTATTATAAAAGAAGAGAGGAATGTAATGAGTCTTTACTAATTATTGTTTTCTGTGTAACAAGTCTTTACTAATTATTGTTTTCTGTGTTTCAGATCTATGCTATGTTTATGTTGAATAAAGCCTCAAATTGGCCTTTACTTTATCTTTAGCCCGCTAACAAACGCGGCACCACAGTAACCAATTGAATTAAGCCTACGTTAGGCACAATACACAATTACGAACAGTTAGGTAGACCAGCCATGAGTGGATCCTAGGATCTTTGTTGGTCTGAAACATTATAACATCATTATAACATTACTTACCCACAGCCAATCAAATGATAATGTTACAACCTACAAGGGGACGCATCCTAAAATATTGCCATAACAGACCAAATTTTTAAGTCCAACAGTAACAATTTTTCACTAACTTTACAGAAAAAAATAAATATAATGAAAATAGAAAAGTAAATAGTTATTAATATTTCGATTATTCACAACAACAAAATTGCTTTAAGGTTTTTTTCATAAATATAAGCAGTTTGTGTATTAAAACAAAAAATAAATCTGGCAAACATGACTGCAGAGTTACAAACTTTATTCAGTTGAATAATGAAATTAATGATAATTGAAGAGGCCATAAATACAAGCTAAAGAAAATTAGAACTAGGATAAATAAAATGAAACATTCATTAATACATATAAATGTAAACATATGGAATAGTCTAACTCAGGGGCGTACCTAAAGTATTTGGCACCCCCCATAAATAATTTTAAAATTTAAACACACAGAAAAATATATTATGTTTGCAAGTAGATTTTTAAAAAGTACAGTACCGTCATAAGCAAATTAGAAATAAGAAAACTGCAGGACATCAAAAATTCAGTGAACAGATAATACTGCATTTTATTTTATACAAAAAACACAGGAAATCCAGTCTCAACGCTCAGCGGCTGAGCGTGAATCCTCTCTATTTACTTTTGAAGAATAGGCTGAGGCTCAGCCTATTCTTCAAAGGTAAATAGAGAGAATTCACAGTCTCTGCTTTCGAGCCTTAATTTCTGCAAATTGATCAATAACCTCATCAAAATTCACCTTCTTTGCATATTCATGTTCAATTGAAAGCAAAGCTAGATTTGTCAATCTTGTCTGACTCATGGTCGAGCGAAAGAAATTTTTCATCAATTTCAATTTGGAAAAACTTCTTTCACATGAAGCAATAGACACACAGAGAGTCAAAAAGAATCTCAAACACAGTGACAAGCTTGGCAATGATTCACAAAAATCCCATTTCACAATAAACTCGAGAAACTGCAATGCTGTCCATTTCGTTGCCTCTTCAACGCTGATTTTGGCAGCTTCCAAATGCCTCCGAAGTCGTCCAATTTCCACACTGATATCTTCATCAGAGAATTATCATTGGTAAATCTCTAGGAGCTCTCCATTTTTCAATATTAAACATACACTCATAAAACATATACCATTTGAAAGCTCACATTTTTCTGAGTCTAAAAATGTAGTAATCCAAAAGTACCAATAGCAAATAAAAAGTAACTAGGTTTAAATATAAAACCCTATACCGATCAATTTGTGATGCGTGATCTTTACGGGGGCTCCGCCCCCGTACCCCCGAGATCTAAATTATACAAATGATAATGTAATAACATATTCATGTTAGGTTAGGTTAGCGTAACAATTACCAAAAATACCATCTTACAACACAAACTGAAGATTTATAACTTAGCCAACTTTTATAATGTAGTTAATGACGTCACTCGTCAAACAATTAATTAAATCGTTACTTTTTATTTGCTATTGATACTTTTGGATTACTACATTTTTAGACTCAGAAAAATGTGAGATTTCAAATGGTATATGTTTTATGAGTGTATGTTTAATATTGAAAAATGGAGCGCTCCTAGAGATTATCCTTATCATTTATAAACACTTAAACATCACTATGATACCACATTGTCAAAAATTACTGGACACTGGTATAAGTACCATGATATTGTTATAAACACCAGCACTTTATGCTTTATCATAATTATTCAATGAAACAAACCACATGTATGTGGAGTCACATTGTCAAATGAACAAGACTTGGAATGTCAGTTGCAGCCAGCTGGCTATGCTCAACAAACTGATGACTAAAACGTCAACAAACGTTCGCCTTTCGATGTAATTTTTATCAAATATTTAATGTAAATTTTGTATTGCCAATAAAAATAAAAATTTATTTTATAGTGGAAATTAACATCAAGCTGTTGTAATAGTTTGAACATTTTTTAATTTTTTTTCTTATTTTGGAGAATTTTTCATTTGGTTTGAAAACTTGTACTGGTATTTCAACTCTCCCGATGGCACCCCCCTCCTGGCTGTCACCCGGGGCGGACCTCCCCCCTCGCACCCCCCTTAGTACGCCACTGGTCTAACTGAATATGTGGTAATGGCATCAACTGTAAAGTCTTTAGAGTCGAGACTTGATAAGCTGTGGACAAACCAACCCTTAAAATACAACTATGAAGAAAAATACGATTTCAGTTTGGTCACCAGCGGCCACACGTGCACATTGACAGCTGGTGAAATACTGTAACATTAGAGGTGTCTTAAGAGGCTGAAAAGCCTGTTGATAGAACATTCAAGTGGTATTAAGTGGTCTTCTTCTTCTTCTTCAGCTCCCAGGTAGGCTAGTCAGCCTATCAGTGGAGCCAGCCTCCTTCGCCACTCCGCCCTGTCCAGCAGCACTCCCGTTTCTTCGAGCTCTTGCATGCTGGGCAAGTTGTATCTTCGTAAGCTCTCCTCCACTTCGTCTCTCCATCTCCTTCTCGGTCTCCCTCGCGGTCTTCTGCCATTCCCTGGTCTCCACTCCCAGCACCACCTCGCAGTTCTCCCCTCCTCAATTCTCTCCAAATGGCCCAACCATCTCAATTTGGCAACGTCGATTTTTCTCCAAATCGGCGTTACTCCCACATTGGCTCTTATTTTTTCATTCTTTATCCTATCTCTTCGCGTCTTTCTCAGAATAGTTCTCAGTGGTCTCATTTCTGCCGCCTGAATTCTGCTTCGATCTGCCATGCGCATTTTCCAGTGTTCCGACCCATAAGTCAGTATTGGTGTTAAAACTGTTTCGAATATTATTTTCTTAGTCCCAAGGGGCATATGTTCATCTCTCAGTAGCGGGTATAACATTCCGACATTTTTACTAAACTTTGCAATTCTTTCAGTTATTTTTTGTATATTACCGCTTTCTTTAGTAAACATACTCCCTAGATATTTAAACTTTTCAACATTTCTTATTTCCTTATCTCCTGTTTGAACTCCGAATTCTCCTTCGTCTCTTCGACATACACTTAATATTTCTGTCTGTTTTACATTCATTTCCAGTCCCCTCTTCTTCAAACATTCATTCCAATCAATTAAAGCTTGTTCTATATCTTCTCTCTCTGTCGTCCAGAATGCTATGTCATCTGCATATGCCATTATTCCATTATTATTATTATTATTAAGTGGTAGTAAGTGGTAATCTACTTTAATATCTAAGAAGACAACAGAGCTGTGGTATGATCAGGAATTTGGTACTCTGGAAAAACTGACCTTGTGTTCACATAGGGACGTCCTAATTCACAGGGTTACATATTCATCTTAGATAAGAACCTCCTGCCCAGCCCCAGCGACGTAGCGTGAATAAAAGATTTGAGGGGGCACAGTTACAGATGACATCCGCTGAGCAGTGGCGGTTCCTCATATGGGCAATATGGGCAGCCGCACAGGGCGGCATTTGTGGAGGGGCGGCATGAGCGCCTGCAAAAAAAATAAAAATAAAATAAGAATAAATAATAAAGAAATAAATAAAAATAAAAAATAAAATAAAATAAATAATAAAAGATCAATAAATATATTTTTATTAATAAAAACCATCTATTGCATTTTCCATAAACCTTCCCATAAAAGACCTAAACAATGCAAATGCTTCCAGATTAATATTATTGGGAATAAAGGCCCATACTTTAACATATGTAATGTTATTTTTCTGGGTTTGGTTAAATAGTGAAATGTATATTATTTATTACAGAACGAATCTTCACACTAAGCCACTAAGGTCTGTCAAATAACCGCAAATGGATAAGAAGAGGTCAAAGCTATCAGGTGCTCAGTTTAGAAAAAAGAGGAAAGAAGAGGAGAAACGAGCAAAAGATAAAGTATAGAGCTATGTCATCTACTCTTCACTGCTATATTGCACTGCTATTTTGTGATATAGCTTTCTGAGTCATTTGAAGTGTACTATTATGTATATAATTAGCCATTAACCAAGGAGGTTGTATTATTCATTTGTTTCCTATTCTAAAAGTTTAATAAATTGTGCTTAATAACATGTTAAATTAATTGTACTAGCCTATTCATGCATTGGTCTGTTATGTTCTATTTTACTATTTGCAGGGGCACTTTTGAAATATTTTGGAACACCCTCTGCCACTAGCCAGGATGAGAAGCCGTCTACTTCTGCCATTATTGAGGCTGAGGAGCCATCTACCTCCTCAGCCTCACATATGTCTCCACAAATGCAGTCTGATCCTGAGGATGAAGACCCATTTGCTTCTACTTCTCCCCGGCAGGACTCTTCAGGTGAGTTTGTGTGCACATATGTCTGTGAGTGTGTGCGTGTGTGTGCATCCCTGCAAAGCATTTTGCAAACAGTTATAAATTATAATGTTATTATCACTGGGTCTGGGTTACTGGGTATGTGTGGTGTTTCACCACCATAATTCCATAACACCACCACCATAACAAAGTGCTGTGAATAATGTGTTATCTAACTTAGGTGTGTATACTAATGAGTAATGCTCTTGTTCTTTCTATTACAGTAGAAAGGCCTGGAGCAGAATCGCCTCCTGAGGATGAGTCTCTGTCCACCGACCCTGCTAACTGGCCTTCAGTTCTGACTGAGAGAATTCGGACACAACTGGTTTCCAGGGACCAAGTCAAGTACCATCTGACTTTGTATTCCCTAGAAACGACAGTGACGGAAGAAGTTTCCACCATCAATACTTCAGGAAGTCATTGGTTAGTGGGGAAAATATAACCAGAAGTTGGTTGGTCTATTCCTTAAAAAACAACAGCCTTTTCTGTTTCTGTTGTACATTATTTTCCAAGAGGAAAATAAATTTAACAAGTTTGGGACTCTCGGACTGGAAGCATGCAAGCTCATTGCTCACATCACATGACAACAGTTCAGAACACCTAAATTCTATGAAAATCTGGAAAGAACTGGCAGTGAGGATGAGAAAGGGGGAGACCATTGACAAGCAGGAGATGGCACTTCTGGAGGCTGAGAAGTTGAGATGGAGAGCGGTGCTGACATGTCTCACTGCTATTGTGCATTCTCTGGCAGTTAGGAATTTGGCACTAAGGGGACATACAGAAAATTGTTCTCCACCATCAAATGGCAATTTTCTGAAAGAAGTTGAACTGATGGCACAATTTGATCCTATAATGCAAGAGCACATTAACCGTGTCCAAAAAGGGACCTCCAGTCACACCAGCTACCTCGGCCACCACATACAAAACGAACTCATTGATTTGTCGAGCAGCAAGACCATTTCAGCAATGGTGAGCGACATCAAACAATCAAGTTTTTTTCAATAATTCTAGATTGCACTCCAGATATCAGCCACACTGAACAGTTGTCAGTTGTGATTCGGTTGTGTCACTGGAGGGAAGCCCCATATAAAGGAACATTTCATGGGGTTTTTGGAGGCAGAGGAGTCCACTGGTCAACATTTGGCATCTCTGATTCTGAAGAGACTGGAGGAGCTAAAAGTTCCTTTCATGGACTGTAGAGGACAATCATACGACAACGGGGCCAACATGAGGGGAAAAAACAAGGGTGTTCAATCCAGGCTCCTAGAAATTAATCCCAGAGCTCTGTTTGTTCCATGTGGGGCTCATTCTCTGAATTTGCTTGTGGCCGATGCTGCTAAGGGATCTATTGATGCCACAAGTTACTTTGGCATCTTGCAGAAGCTTTACAACTTGTTTTCAGCCTCCACACAAATGGGCCATTTTGAAAAAACATGTGAACATCACATTGAAGATGTGGTCTGATACAAGGTGGGAAAGCAAGATCAAGAGTGTGGAGCCCCTGAGATATCAGGCAGCTGCAGTGAGAGATGCACTGATCGAGGTGAGGGACCACACCAAAGACTCTGTAATAAAGGTCGAGGCTCAATCTCTGTCAGAGGAGGTTGGGTCATACCGCTTCGCCATTTGTTCAGTGGTGTGGCATGACCTGTTGTGCCAAATTCAGCATGTGAGCAAGCAGATGCAGTCTCCTAGCATGCACGTTGATGTTGCAGTAAATCTCCTAAAAAAAACAGAGAGAGGTCTCCGCAATTACAGGGCAACAGGTTTTGTGGCTGCACAAATGGCAGCCACAGATATCTGTGAACAAATGAATGTGGAGGCTGTGTTAAAACAAAAACGGCTGAGGTCCACAAAGCGGCACTTCTCCTATGAAGCATCTGATGAGCCCTTGATTGATGCTTTGAAGAAGCTGGAGGTGACATTTTTCAATGCAGTGGTTGATGCTGCAACATCAGCCATTCAGGAAAGATTTTCCACGTTGGAAATTGTGGGAGAGAAGTTTGGAGTGCTGACACATTTCCAAAATCTCACATTTGAGGAGCTGACAGAACAATGTGTGAACCTTAGTACTACACTACACTTTAAGGACAATCTGACTTGGATGGCAGAGAGCTTGCACAGGAGCTGAAGAACTTGCCTGACTTGCCATCAAAGACCATATCCTTGCTTGAACTGCTGACATTTATCCATGAAAGGGAGCTCTCTGAAATATATCCAAATTTGTGGACTGCTCTCAGAATTGGTCTTACTCTTCCAGTCACTGTTGCTGAAGCAGAGAGGAGCTTTTCAAAGCTGAAGCTCATCAAATCCTACCTGAGGTCAACTATGTCACAGGAACGCCTTACCGGTCTGGCCATCATCAGTATAATCATACAATTGCTGAGCAGATTTCATATGATGATTTAATTCATGACTTTGCATCAAGGAAGGTAAGAAGAGTCAGGCTTTAGATGGCAGTTGTGCTGTGGTGCAATTTATTTTGTTTCTTGTTCAAAGTGTAGCATAATAATTACCCTCTCTTAAGTGTCTTATTCTATTTATGTGATAGAGCATTTGTACAATTTAGAAATTTGATTCTCTAGTTTATTTATGGCAGTTGTGCAATTTAATTTGTATTTTTCCTGTTCATAGTATCATAATTACATTCTCTTAAGTGAGTTATTCTATTTACGTGATGAAGGATTTGTAAAATTCAGAAATTTGAGTCTTTGTTTTGGTTCTGAAGTTCCAACAATTAGTCCAATAAAAAGTTATTTTGTGAAAGAGTTATGTCTGTCCTTTATTTTGGGGGGATTCGAATGTGTGTGTGTTGGCGAACAGGGGGGGGGGGGGGCGCTGAAGGTGAGGTTCGCCCAGGGCGTCATGTAAGCTAGGACCGCCACTGCCGCTGAGCATGTAGTACCTTCCGTGCCCAGGGGCGTAACTGGAGTAAAAAAGTTGGGGGAGACGAACACACTCCTTTTGTTGTAAGTGCTCATTATCTATGGGAATAATTATAAAAGTATGGGGGTGGGGACAACTTTATAGTTACTCGTACAGATAATGAATGCTTATAACAATAGGATTGTGTTCGTCATCCCTAACGTTTTAACCCCAGTTACGCCCCTGTCCGTGCCATATTACAAAATACCATAATGTAGGCGGAAGTAAAATAATCGTGTTTGTTGCAGAAAAGGAGACAATAAAATAACCCATTAAAAGAGGCCATATAGAACTCTACCATAAGTGATTTTACTGGGCATTACATTACATTACATTTCACTTGGAAAACATTTGGAAAATTGCGCAAACTGCCAATTTCAAGTCAGCTAATTAACATACAACTATTTATAGAGCTACCAAAGTAGTCTACATAACTTAAGCTAAGCATATACACTATTTACAATCTACAAACTGTTTCTTTCATTCAACCTTTTAAATGTTCCGTGCGATAATTTCTCATTTTACGAAGGTCAAGCTTGTGACCCCTCCTCTCATGAAAGCGTCCAAATTTTTCTTGAAATTACTGTAACTAAGGAACTACTATTTGCCACATAATCTTCATTAAAACCCTCATATGTGCTTGCTTTTAGTAAAGACCCATCCTTCTGTGTGACACGTTGAAAATGTTTTCAATAAGCATTTGAAGCTCTTTTGATGCTGAAAGACAATCCACTGTTTCTTGTTCCAGGACCACCAATGCCAGTCCACTCAGCCATTCCTCATCTATGGTGCTTCACAGGTATGGAAAAACTATACACGCCTACAATATGGTATCGTATATGGTACCTTTATTTCTTAATTAAATACAAATTATTAATTTATTGAATTAAATAACTACAAAATTGCCTCAGGATTAGCGACAAAGTCTAATGGGAATGGAAATAATTGCCATACATAAAACTCAATATGTAGGCATTGGGCCCACATAACAACAAGAAAAACGTATTATTTCGTATAAAAATTTTCCATAGCTGACTCAAGAAAATTAGTTCAAGAGAAGAAATAATGAAAACACAAAACTTAAACGTCTATGGACTTTGTAAAGTAAGCGGAAAATTTAAGACAAAAGAAATTTATATTAGCAGCCAGAACTGCCTAGTTACCAGCGATGCTTTAAGCATGGGAGACGTGCTTAATCTTCCTATAAGTTCTGAGTGAATACCTAATAATATAAAACTAATAACACAAAAGGATACGCCTATTCCTTCAGGTATTTAAGTATAGTGAACTGCCTGTATTAAACTCCTTTCGCAACCCCATCGCCTACATCGAAAGAGAGGCGCGATAGACAGCCGCGCTAGCCCTGTTCAAAAATCAACTTTTTCTTATTTTCATAGGTTTCTGTACTTTTTCCCATGCTTTTTGACCTGAAAAGGCCGAAAATCACAACCATTTTGACCTAGGTTGTTGGGAAGCATTGCCGCATGGAGCTTTAAGTTTTCTGCCTTGAAATCGGCCAAAAGCACCAGTTCCGGGGTCCCTTGAATCATGTTTTGCACTATAACCTTTTATCTAAACAAGATAGAGCAACAAAATAGGCACCAAATTAAAGTGTTTTTAATCCTCTTTCTAACTTATACAATTATGATAGTCTTGGAACAAGAAATGGCACATTGGTACATACAAAGATTTCAGAAATATCACAAAATTCGTTTTCTCACACTCAAGGCAGACAAGGCGCCTTATTCATGACACAAATTTGAGATTAACATTTTGTCAAGTCTAATCGATCAAGAAGTGAAAGCATTACATGATGATTAATTTCATAATGACATTTACACAGTCAGTTGTTGAGAGTTTGTTTCTTGAAGCTGTCAAAGCGGCGTCTGTTGAACTCCACAGCTTGAAGGAGATAGTCCCTTTGCTTGGCATCTGTTGTTATGACATTTGCAAAGTCGCTCATCATTATTGAAAAATTTATTGAAGAATTATTTTATTTAGCTTGAGAGAGATTTTTTTATTTGGGGTAATATTAAGATTAAGTTTACTTTAAATAGACACGGTAATTATAGAAATAATAATGGCCTATTTAGACACTGTCAACATAGCTACAGACTTTTCACTGTAGGTTGCAGTGGTTTTCAGGTTAAAATTTGGTCAGCAGCCAGATTACTAACTATGGTGAAGCTAAATTCAGCAAAATTAATTAGACTTACCAAAATGAAGTTGCCAGTTGAACGTTACCCTTTCTGTTTCTAACTAATCCATGTTTCATTTAGTTTCCAGGTTTGAATTTTATTTGTTACGTTTTAAGTTATTATTTAACACACTGCTAGGTTATTTATTTGTAGGGGCTATTTCCCAGACCTAGGTTTTGTAGGTTAAGTTAGGCTAGGGCTGTATTGCCCTTAAGGTTTTGTTTTTAAAGGTTTAAGGTTTAAGATTTTGAAGGTTTTACTCAAGTTAAGTTAGGGTTATTTTGCCTTTAAGTTTTAATAGGGGCTATAACAGCCATTTAATTATTGAGTTAGGGCAGTTGTAGCCCGGTTCGAGTTTCGTCTAGGTACCTAGTTTTTTCTCTTACCTTAGTTATTTTCTTTAATTAACTTACTTATTGAGTTAGGGCAGTTGTAGCCCGGTTCGAGTTTCGTCTAGGTACCTAGTTTTTTCTCTTACCTTAGTTATTTTCTTTAATTAACTTACTTATACCTAGTTCTGATGGGCCTCCATTTAGTTAAACAGGGTTTTTGCTTAATTGCAGTGGTTAGTGAGGATAAGGTTATAAGGTTTAAGGTTTAAAGGTTGACTAAGTTGCCCGGTTTGGGTAACCACGAGCATTTTTCTTTTCGAGAAAAAAAAAGCCCGCTTCATGCGGTCAAAAAAATTTTCAAGATGGACAAAGCTCCGTTTTCTTTATCTCAGAAACTTTTTCTTTCTTCTTTTGTTAATTAGGGAAACCCAACTTCACTAGTGGTTAGAAACGAGGGTTGTTATTTTTATTTATTTTGTTTATATTTTATTTGGAAATATATGCGGTTATTTCTAACCACTTTTTTTAACAATCATCTTGACACCACGTTCAGCAATGTCATTCACCGCTTTCAGATTCTTACATAGTCCAACGCTTTTCTGTAGTCCTCATTCTGTGGCCAAGACGTGACAGGTTCCAGAAGCCCTCGGATCCAATGTTCAGTGTGTCCAGCAGGAAATGTGATTCTGGGCCAATGAGATCAACCAGGGTGGTCTTAGCTGTGACTCTCTGGAATAGAGGCTTTCCTGTTCTGAAGCTGTCTGGCTTCTCAGTGGCATGTAACTGGGCAGCAATGTCGTGCTGTAAGAGTCTGGTTTTATTTATTTAGACCTTTACAAGTTTACGTAGATAATTAACTATATGCCAGGGTCACCAGCGCCCAAGTACTAGATTGGCATCCGGCACTGCGGCGCAAAGTTAATTTTAATAAAAGAAGGGAAGGACTGATTATTAAATCAATATGAATTTTTATATTTTATTAACAACAATTAATAAGTATATGCAAGGGGGTTTTTACCCGTAACAACTTTGATGGACTTATAATGGTGAGATTAAATAATGGCCCGTTTGGCTAATATATAACAGTCTGCAAATAATACTGATTGTAATAAGGAATATGCAATACAAATAATAGTAGTAATAATAGTAGTAATAATAACAATAATAACTAAAAGATAATAATAACAAAGATAATAGCCACAATGACAACCTTGTCTGCAAAGAGATAGACAAGAATACTGTAAGTGATATTTCAGAGAAAAAGAATAATAAAAATGGCAATAATTAATAATTAAAATACATATAGGTTATATAGGCCCCAGTAACCTGTGGATGATAAATTACAGTTAATTCTGGTTATGGGATTGTGTTAAGTTGAATGGGAAGACTAAAGGAAATATGTAGGCTACAAATGATTAGTAGGCCATCTGCTAAGAAAATAACATGAAACATAATAGGCTTATAAAGTAAAATATACTAAGAAAATTTAATAGGCAGGCCTTTGCCTCTTCAACATATTGAGCTGAGGTTAATCTAAAACAAAGACTATGGTAGGCCTCAGTTAGGCTAGTTACAATTTGGCTTTAGCCTAGACCTAACTTAGCCTAAGTAATTTATTATATGAATCTTACATTACTATTTGTAGTATGAATCTTAGTACTAATTGCAAACGGTATAAGGCGTTAGTATCTGCAGTATGCGGTATTGCATACAGATATGAAATAGTAAAGAATAAATATTATAAACACAAAACATACCACAAAAGGAACTTTGCTTGCTGGCGGGGTGCTTTCGAATAATAATGGTTTTTTTTGGCGTCCTTTGTGTTGTCGTTGCACACAAGTTTGTTTTTACTTAATAATTTTACCAACCAGCCAAAATAATCCTTAAAAGCCCATTCATGTCTAGTCACACCACACTGAATTCTTAAGAATTAAATTTGATCACTGGACATATTTAACTTGTATTTATTTATTTATTTTAGATTTAAATATTTCACTCATGCCAATTTGTGGCAGTTTTCACTAATAAAGAATACTCTTGTGGTGCAAGGCACTACAGTGCTTCAATGTGTCACTCAATCTACTGCTGAACAGGGCAAATGGCACGACTTCCTGCGTCAGGTACCATTTGTGGTTTTCCATCTTATTAAGTACTGCATCAGCAAGCTCTGGGTCAGTTTTCTTGTACTTCAACATGTCCTGGATTAGACTTAGATCATTCACGGGAGCATCTGCAGCAGACATTGACATCATCCATACAGGAGTGTAGAACAGCGCAAGGAAGGTGTTGAGTCTTTCCAGCTTTGATACAGTGTCTTCGTCGTACTCAAGTTGATCTGCAAACATCAGCATTTTCATGGAGTACAGGTTTCTGGCCATCCATCTGGCCTGATGAATGGCGCTGGTCGACTCCAGTGAATACCCTCGAGGAGGCGTTCCTCCAAGAACAATGACTGTCAGTTCAGCCATTTCCCTGTAGTCGGCTCTTGGAAGCCTTTCTGCGTTAGAATGTCTTGGAGTATTTCTTCACTGTTCTTCTTCTTTCCTTCAGCCATTTGCTGTTGATAGCCAGCATCTTTGGGTTTTCCTTGGACAAGTCCGTCCAAACATCCTTCAGATGCTCAAACCAGGGATTATCTGGCCCCTTCACCTTCCCAAACAGCTTCTCCCAAACTGCTCCTACTAGGATTTCCAGGATGTGATGTAGACAGGCCAGATAAAACACTTTTTGTTCAGCATTTTCTCTAGCAGTTTGGCAGCTCCTCTGTGAACTCCACTGTTACTGGATGTAGTGTTAAAAACAAGGGCAGTAACATTATCCGTAAGTTCCCATGTCTCCAGTAAATCCATTGAAGCCTCAGCCTGAGCTGTGCCAGAAGAATTGTCGATGACAGGTACTCCCAATAACTTTCCTTCAGTGTATGAAGGTGGACCAGACACTAGCACAGCTAAAGTCTCTGAGGTACTTCCAGGTTCACTGCCCAAGACATCTTTGAGCAACTTTCCATCCCAGTGTAAGGCAGCGTACTGTGGGGGTTTTTCACAAAACTTGGACATGTGACTCTGGCTGATATTATACCTGGACAGCATTCTGTTGCGACGTGTTGTTGAGGTTGAGATGACGAAGTTATCCAGATCAGCCCCTCCAGCTTTCAAGGTGGCAGAAACCATGGCAGTAACTTGATTGTCTGATAAACCAAGACGATCAGCTGTATTGCAGATGACATCACATTCCATGACCTTCCTTGGAAACGTCAAAGTCACACTAGTCACAGTGTCTTGATGGTGAGAACATCCAGGACGAGGCTGATGGTAATCCATGTCCTCTGTGTTAGCGTCGTTGTCAGTTGAGTCACCCCAGGTAATGTCATCCACATGAACAACTGCCTCTTGTTCTGCTGCAGCTGTAAAATAGTACAACATGTTAAGACAGTAATTGTTAAGTACATGCTAAATATCGCAATGGAGTAAAACTTAAAACTTTTTGTAACGTTCAAAGTAATTAGTTTTACCTTGTCTTGTCTATGCTGCAGTCTTTCATTCCTCGCTGCTTGCTGCAGGGATCTTGTCTCAAAAATCTTGTCATGACCAGACATATGACCTTCCTCTCAGTCTTTTGGTCTTCGTAGAACCTGATATCCTCATCTTTCTTCTCTCTGGATAACAGTCTGTTGTTCTGTATTTCCTAGATTGCATCTGGAGCTCCTATATCGAACAGGCTGTCTAATTCCAGCACAAATGCTCCTCTTTTTCCTCCAGGGTTACTTGCTCTTCCTTTGCTTTTCACCAGAGCACGATGTTTCTCATGTAGTTTCATGAAGAGTTCATTGCGTTGTACTTGGTCATTGTCTTGATCCTAGCCATCTGCCAGAATGGGATGATAGATTCAACTGTTTCATATGCAAGGTCTTGAACCATGGGCCTCCCTGCATTTTCCGGTAAATTCTGAAGATTAAGGAAATACTGGAACGCCTGTCTGTTGGTGGGAAGCTGGGAACCACTGATAAAAGCTGAAGGGTATCCAACCAGGAAAGTTTCAGTGAGAGATCTGGTAGATGGCCCAGTTGACACCTGCCTGTGGACAGTACGTGGAGGTTCTGAGAGATATCAACTGTGCGCCCACGGAGCTCCCTCAGCTCCTTGCTTAATGCCATTGTGAAGTTGTAACTTGTAGATGGTTTTCTAGATTCTGATTGAGTTTCTGGTTTCCTGAAAAATGATAGATAATTATTATTATTAATTATTATTTATTATTATATTATTATTATTATTTATTATTATTATTATTATTTAATTTTATGCTCTTTCATTTGATACCTAATTTGTTGCTCTATCTTGTTTAGATCAAAAGTTAAAGTGCAAAACATAATTCAAGGGACCCCAGAATTGGCGCTTTGGCCGATTTCAAGGCAGAAAATTTAAAGCTCCATGCGGCAATGCTTCCCAACATCCTAGGTCAAAATAGTTGTGATTTTCGGCTTTATCAGGTCAAAAGGCATGGGAAAATGTACAGAAACCTATGAAAATAAGAAAAAGTTGATTTTTGAACAGGCCTACAGCCGCGCGCCCTACAACCAGAAGCGAGGGCCAACGAAATAATAAGGTATGGTAATTTCCTTCTTTACAATTAGGCAGCGCTAAAGACCGAAGGCATATAAACCAAACATTAACCAAAAACACTAGTTAACGAGGTCTTTTGAAGACCTTCACAAACCCACAACTTTTTAACAAAAAGACGTAGGGCTTTTGCCGTCAACTCTCCACCAATATCTGCTCGAAATTTCCAACTGATGGCAAAGTTGATTGGCAATCAACCATAACCCTATACAGTATAGTTTTTTTTATAACAGGTGTCTTCAGTCGACGCAAAACCGAAAACGAACGTTATGCAGACGCAGTTATTACTGGCCAACACACCGCAATTTTGTATTGTTTGTTTTTACTCAGTATGGTAGATATTTTTTAGCTTTCGTTATGATGACGCATAATTACGTTTGTGAATTCAACTGCAAAGAAGGGAAAGCAAGTACAGTATCTGAACAATTTTAAAATCCTTGTTTTTTGGGAAAATAGCTCGCCCTCCTGTCTGAGAGGCCTGAGAAATTGAAGGACACGTGCCCCTTCAACGCTACGACCCCGCTCCCGCCTTTGTTTCGGAATGGATACTTCACCTGTAGAACATCATGTTTCAAGAGGACGGTGCCACATATTCATTCCGTTGCTTTAGGAGAGTAGTCTTTTTATTCTGGTAGGGAATATATATATATATATATATATCAAAGCTATTGACTTCTCCTTAGGGAAATGGAGCTTACAGATGAACAGAAGGACCAACACAACGGCAAACATTTTCATTTATTTTTTGTACTTCAGACGTTTCGACAGATCTTTTGTCATCATCAGTGAATTAAGTCTTAAAACCTTAAAACAAAAGTAAAAAGTGAAAATTACATCAATACCATATTAAAACCATTAAAATTAAAACCTTAAAACAAAATGAAAATTGCATCAATACAAAATTAAAATAATTTAAATTTCATCACTATAAAAATTAAAATTAAATTAAATTACCTCAATAGGTAAATACACAATGTTTACATCAACCTCCATACTTGGCAAAGCCTAAGAGAAAACTGGATGGTCAGAGGATTAGAAAGTATATGTCTATGAGAATCGGTTGGTTAGTTAAAAGAGCTGTAATTTGTAGGATGAATTATTATTGTTAATGGAGGGTTTGTTTCTATAGATGTACAAAGATTCTAAAATTCGGAGTTCTGTGAGGTTATTGGATCTAGTTAAAATTTCAAACTGAGTTTTGTGAAGGGGATGGTTGTTTTCATTACTATGGTTTCTAATTGCGGATTGTGGAGGGCTACTGAGGGGACGGTTGGTACGGACTGACAAGCCCAAATGTTGAGAAAGGCGCACCTCCAGTTGGAGTTGAGTGCTGCCAATATACGCAGCCTTACAGCTGTCGCACGTGTATTTGTAAACAACATTGGGGCATACAGTTTTGGGGAATTCATCTTTGAACTTTAAAAAATTTGATAATTTAAGTGGGTTGACGAAGGCGAATCTAAAATTTATTTGGGGATAATTAGACTTGAGCAGTTTGGACAATTCACCTCGAATACGCAATGATAAATAACCATAAAAAGGTAATTTAATATATCTGGTTTCTTTTTGTACTGTAGTTATGGGGAGTTTAGTATTAAAAGTGTTATTTAAAAATTTCTTTAATTGGTTATCAAATAGATTAGAAGGGTAGTAATTGTTAATAAAGTACTGTTTTAAAAATTTAAATTCTTCGTTTAACGAAAAGTAATCCGAACAAATACGGTAACTTCTTGTTAATAATGTTACTATAGCACTAATCTTATATTTATAAAACATACAACTTAAATAATTGGTTCCCAAGCCAGTAAAAGTTTGTTTTCGAAATAGTGAAGTTTGGAACTTATTATGAGCCCGTTTAACTAAAACATCTAGGAAAGGTAAACTATTATTTGTTTCGTTTTCACATGTGTACTTAATATTACTATGTTGTTTATTAAGATAATCAAGAAAAAGTTTTACGTGTGAAGGATGGTTAAATATTAAAAAAGTGTCATCCACGTATCTTCTGTAATATATGGGTTTGAAACTACTAGGACAACTTTTCAACCAAATTTCTTCGTAATGGCAAAGAAATGTTTTAAGATTTTAATTTTAATGGTTTTAATATTGTATTGATGTAATTTTCACTTTTTACTTTTGTTTTAAGGTTTTAAGACTTAATTCACTGATGATGACAAAAGATTTGTCGAAACGTCTGAAGTACAAAAAATAAATGAAAATGTTTGCCGTTGTGTTGGTCCTTCTGTTCATATATATATATATATATATATATATAATATATATATAAACGAGGTTTGTCCAAAAAGTATCCAGACTGATGCGATTATAGACAGAATATAGTACTTACAGGGTTTGGGGCTTAATCTTCCTCTAATTACGCTCCTTCTAAAGCCACACACTTTGCCCAACGATCCTGCCACTGTTAAAAACGTTTTTCGAACGCACTTTTCGGAATGGCCAAAAGCTGCTCCGTCGAATTTCTTTTAATGGTCCCAACATCATCGAATCAGTGTTCTTTCAGGGTTAGTTTAAGGTTCGGAAACAAAAAAAGTCGCATGGAGCCAAATCTGGTGAATATCCTCCGAACTGCTTCACGTAGACGTATCAAAACTTCAATGTAAAATTCCTTGTTGATTGTCTCTCCCTGTGGACATCGCCGCGAAACAAAACACGTTTAACTTTATCGGTTCACCACAGTGGCCTGACGCTACACAATGAAGTGCAACCCTATCAGTCAACTTGTTTTGACACGCAGAGACATGTTTAGCACAGTCACAACTACAAACGTGACCTTGTTCTAAAAATAAACACCCTGTCCGGATACCTTTTGAACAGACCTCATATTATACGCGCCGGTACGGTGTACCGGCACCCTTTTTTTCAGAGCGACGATGACACACGTCTGCTCAAATAAATTAACGTGCCCATCTCGACTGACTCATTTGGTGGGAACAAAAAAATTTACACGAATTAAAAGTTCATCACAAATTCAATAGAGAAGGGGGAGGAGGCGCAGGAAGAGGGGATGGGTGGGAGATGAATTTTACAATTTATCAAGATACGAGTACCGGCACCTCCTTTTTTACAAAAAAGCACTGTATGTATATATATATATATATATATATATATATATATATGATGAAAATAACCACGAAGGAAAAAGGAAACACAGGATGGTGCTCAAGCGCTTTCGTCTAATGACATCCTCAGGAACACTGAAATAAATAACAAGTCCAAGACTATATATAGGTCACAAAAAAAAAATAGAAAAATAAAAATTATAAGAGAAGCATACAAATTTATAAGGAAAAGCTACTAGAGCAGGGGTGGTGAACCTTTTTATGTGTGAAGGCCACATTGAAATTTGCCGCCCTCAATGAGGCCGCAGTCAATAAGTGTGACTATTTTTTACGGTAATTTTAAACCTTTTGTTAATATTATTTAAATTAATAGCTAGCAGGGAGTATACATGCATTTTAAGACGAATAATTTATTCACTTACCTTTTTAATAATTTAATGACTTCTTTGAGATTGCTTCTGGTGAGACAACATTGTGATATCGGGTTCTAACATGGAGGTTTTAAGTTTTAATTGGTCCTCCAGATGCTCATCTGTCATCTGTGTTCTCAACGAATTCTTGATTTGTGTCAAGTATGAGAATGTGGATTCACAACGGTATGTCGTAGAAAAGCACGAAATCAATCGGCGAGCATGTTCGCGAAGGCGAGGGTATTCTACCGCCTTTTTCCAAATTTCAACGGGATCTTCCTTACTATCAAACAGAGATTTCAGGATATTATCTTCAGACAACTCAATAAGCTCCATTTGTAACTCTTCTGGTGCCTTTGATACATCAACTAAGTGAGGTTGAAAAGCTAGTTTCAGGGTGATATCATGCTTTTCAAAATCAATGAATCTTTCATTGTATTCTTTGATTAATGAGTCTAAAACAGATTCGTATTTTTCGAAAGATTCACAGTTATACTCTTCATTTTCATTAATTATTTTTGTTAACTGGGGAAAGTGTTCTTCTGAAAGTTTCGACTGAGCAAGAAGAGATTTGAAAAACGACAACTTCTTTCTAAATGCCAGAATTTTTTGCCACATATCATAGATAGATTTAGTTTTACCTTACAGCGAAATATTTAACTCATTTTGCTTTGCTTTTCATCTCGGTGAAAATTTGCACCTGATAATTCACAATGTTGATTGTTTCCTTGAAAAAAGTCAATTATTTGCTCTTGCAAAGATAAAATTTTGACTAATACTTGTCTTTGCGATAACCAGCGCACTTTCGAATGATAGGGCAAATCTACACTGATTATCTCATCATCCATCATGAGCATGTTTTGAAACTGGCGATGCCTCGTAGCATTTGCTCGAATATAGTTCACAATACCTATAACTTTTTGCAAAGTGTCATTTTTACGTCTACATGTGTTTTGTACATATGGGTGTGAATGATTTATAAAGTTAGTTATATTTCGTTCACTTTACATTCGGCGCGATGCTTTAGCATTAGCTAGTATCTATTTTGCAAGAGTTCAGTAGTTATATTCTGTTATATATTATTATAACTGCTTGGAATTCATGGTTTTTATATAAATTAAGATTTATCTCGATAAGCCGCAGAAGGCCGCACTTGATGACCCAGAAGGCCGCAGGTTCCCCACCCCTGTACTAGAGTATTAGCACTTTGCTCCTCTTGTCTAAATCCGTTCTGAACGAATTCAAAACAACAGAATCAAGCGAAAAAAGCCCCTGGCTAATGTTAAAATTATTTGTGAGTTGAATAATGGCAGACTCAAGAATATTTCTATTAACAATGTTGCTAGTGTGAAACAAAACTGAAGCATTATTCCAGTTAATACAGTGGGATAACTGACAAATGGACGAAAAGGGCACTGGACGACTGTCCCGTTCTAACGGAATAGTGATGCTGTTTTACACGCGTGTGCAAATCCTTTCCCGTCTGACCAATGTAAAAGGAATCACATTGTTTACAACCAATTTTATAGATAATGCCTGAATTATAGGTAGGGCTATTTTTTACTATGATATTTTTCACAGTATTGTCATATGAAAATACTACATTAATATTCAAAAGTTCAAGTGCCTAAAAAGCCTGGGGAAAAAGGAAGTACTAAGACAAGATTCCAACAAATCAGGTGGGTAACACAAATCACTTCCAATACTGTTGATTTTTCTAATTCGGCATCCATTTATTCCGGACTGGCGATCCTAAGAGCGCGGAGAAACATTGAAGAAAATATAGCTTTCTTGATGGGGGTGTCATGTCCGAAGTAAAAGTGTACGTAGAACAAATTGTTTGTTTTTTCCGATAAATAGTAAACTCAATCCCGTCATTCCCTGACCAGGTGTACTTCTGAAAACGCGAAAGGCTTTGGAATCATTTTTCTTTTTCCTTGTGGGTTTACATCATTCATTCATTTCACGTGTTTAATTGTGAAATTCATCCCATATATATATATATTATATATATATATAGAGAGAGAGAGAGAGAGAGAGAGAGAGACTATGTTTACATCAATGTTACTGAAAAGTTTGATAAGCAGTCCATTTAAGTTTATTACAAAAATAGGTATGTTAGTGTATGGTTTGTACACGCAATTATCTCTCACACGACTGAGTTTGATTTGAACGAACAATTTGGAATGACTTAAATTATGAAACAATTAATCATGTAATTTGGTTGCTTTAACTCATATATATATATATATATATAATTATATATATATATATATATATAAGTTAAAGCAACCAAATTACAAATATATATATACACACACAACCCATAGTAAATTACAACCTTTAATAATGAATTAGGACGTATAACCAGATCTACAATTCTTAATTCAGTCAATCAGAATCGATAGAACCCTAGATACCGTATCGTTGCCCGGATACTGAAAAAGAGAACACGACAAACTTGAACGCGTCTCTAAGGTTAAACGAAGTGGTCATGTCGTGTGTCTGCTAACCAGACAAAAAAAAATATTCAAAGTTTAAGCATTACTTCTTTTTTTTTTTTTTATCTTTTCGCCTTTTTGTATTCAGTCTTCTGTAAAGTTTTCGTTTGCTAGTTTGACTACATGCGAACGTTATTCGATGGAGTATTCGCTCGCAAGCATTGACGGATGTGATGTAAGGTTATATAAATTTTATTAAGTGTAGTAGCTTTTTCTCTCTCTCTGTCCGTCTTTGTCTCTCCCTGTCTGTCTCTGTTTGTCTCTCTGTTTAACTTAACTTTCCTTCAGTTTCTATAAATATATAAAATTCTTAATATACTCTACGTAACTAACGAAACTCTATTTATTTTAAGCATTAAATAAACATATAAGAATTGATTTTTATATTAACTTTATCCAACGTTGGTTAATCGAATAAGTTCTACTTTCTTAAATGTTAGTTTCCCGGTAACGTGTGAGGCGGACAGAAGGTTTTTAACGATTTTTGTTCGATGAATGTTGTTGATACTCACGTCTGCCTATAATCCAATGGGATAGTGATAATATATAACAAACATGGTGGAAATGGAGAGAGAGAGAGAAGCTTAGTGTGTGTGTATACATATGTTACACACCCACAGGGGAAAAATCAAAATGATTCCAAGGCTTTTCATATAATTTACAACACATCGTCAAATGGTGAAAGAAGGGACATAGAGTATATATTACCTCTACAACACTCATCTTTGTTGTTCGAATTGTACAGATATAAATATCCTGACGCCTTCCTCCCTTCCTTGACGAGGTGTCGTAAATTACACGAAAAACCTTTGGCGTCACTTTTTATTTTTCACTTGTGGGTGTGTAACATTAATGAATTTCATGCGGTTAATTCATAAATTCATCCCATATACAGTATATATATATATCT
Organism: Bathynomus jamesi; assembly: GCA_023014485.1. Taxonomy (NCBI): domain Eukaryota; kingdom Metazoa; phylum Arthropoda; class Malacostraca; order Isopoda; family Cirolanidae; genus Bathynomus; species Bathynomus jamesi. The sequence continues at coordinate 604,812 of JAJOZX010002230.1, forward strand.
TTGCAGCTTCAAATAAGGTTGTAATAAAGTGAAGAGTAATGAAGGGATTCATTTCAAAGTCGTGTGTAATACAAAATAAATAAATAAATGATTAGTTTTATGCATATACCGAAATAAATTTATATATTTCGGATTTTTTTTCCCGTAAAGTGGTGAAATATGATTGTTGGAAATATGGGGGCGGCATCAAGTGGTAATTATGCTACAAATCGATCACGACAGGTGAGTTTCCCGAGAAGGTCCAATCCAACGTGAAGTCAGTCTACAAGATGTAAGGGCGTTGGAAACTTATTTAAAACGATATATTCAGTGGTTATTTATCGAAATGTAGGTTTATATTTAAATAAATTTTAAAACGGCGCCCTCGTAAGTGTGTGTGTATATATATATATATATATATATATATATATATATATATATATCAGCAAACAACCACAGGAAAGGGAAACACAAAGTCCGAGCGCTTTCGTGATATATTCACATTATCAAGGAGGAACAGAAAATTTTCTGTTCCTCCTTGATAATGTGAATATATCACGAAAGCGCTCGGACTTTGTGTTTCCTTTTCCTTGTGGTTGTTTTGCTGATTAATAAGGTCACGTGTTATTTTGTGATTTTTAGTGCATATATATATATATATATATATATAATATTATATATATAATATATATATATATGATGAATAAAACCACGAAGGAAAGGAAGCACAAAAAGGTGCTCAAGCGCTTTCGTCTAATGACATCCTCAGGAACACTGAAGTACATAAAAGGCTGCGGCCTATATATAGGTTACAGAAAGAAAAAAAGAAAAAATAAATAACACATACACACAAACATATATATATATATACATATACATACATATCTACACACACACACACATATATATATATATATATATATATATATATATGCAATAAATGGAGAAGTAAAAATAAAACTTAAAAATTAAAAATTAGAGGATTAACAAAGAGGCAAACAGATTTGTAAGGAAAAATATCGATTTTTAGCACAAGATCAAATGAATTATAAAAAAAATATACAAAAAAATACAAATTTATACTGAAATCTGCCCGGGTTTTAACACTTTGCCTTTTAGAGTCAAGTTTCGATATATATAAAAATAAAATGAAGATTAAAAGTTAATAAAGTAGCGTACAAGTTTACCAAAGATTTAGCGTCCTACCCTTTTTATCTAAATTTGTTTTGAAGGAATTCAAAACAACAGGATCGAGTTGAAAAAGACCTTTGCTTATGTTGAAGTTATTTGAAAGTTGGATAATGGCAGACTCAAGAATATTTCTATTGACAATGTTGCTGGAATGAAATAAAACTGAAGCATTATTCCAATCAATACAGTGGGATAACTCTGACAAATGGACAAAAAGAGCACTGGACAACTGTCCTGTTCTAACGGAATATTGATGCTGTTTTATACGTGTGTGCAAATCCTTTCCCGTCTGACCTATGTAAAAGGAATCACATTGTTTACACCCAATTTTATAGATAATGCCTGAATTATTGGTAGGGCTATTTTTTACTATGATATTTTTCACAATATTGTTATATGAAAATACTATATTAATATCCAAAAGTTTAAGTACATTAGCAATGCCTAAAAAGCCGGGAAAAATGGAAGTACTAAAATATTTTTTGACAAAGTACGAGTGTTATTATTGACACGATAGAAAGTTCGTTTTGCCTTGTTGAGACAAGATTCCATAAACGCAGATGGGTAACACAGCTCACTTCCAATACCGTTGATTTTTTCCAATTCGGCATCGATGTATTCCGGACTGGCGATCCTAAGGGCGCGGAGAAACATTGATGAAAAAATGGCCTTCTTAGTCGGGTGTCATGTCCCGAGTAAAAGTGTACGTAGGACAAATTGTTTGTTGTTTTCCGATAGATACTAAACTTAAAACCTGGGCTTTCCCTATGTACCCGCACATCCAAAAATGGGATTGAATTGTCTTGTTCCACTTCTAAAGTAAACTTAATGGAGGGGACTTGATCATTTAACTGAAGGAGGAAGTATCCAGGTCACGATTCATGGGCCAGATACACAAAATATCGTCGACGTACAGCAACCAAGGGATGCCAACCCCAGGATTCTCGGAATGTAAGTAATTTCGAAAAACTCCATGTAAATATTGGAGAGGAGGGGCGATAAGGGGTTGCCCATGGCCATCCCAAACACTTGTTGATAATACTCGTTATTGAAAGTGAATTTACAGTCTTTGATGCAAAGCTTAATAAGTTCCAAAACAATGTGTGAAGGTAGTGGCAGGTCATACTTATGTAATTCTTGGGAGAGAAAGTCAAGCATATCATCAATCGGCACTTTTGTAAAACAATGAACAAACGTCAAAACTGATCAATCTATCGTTAGTTTCAGTACGTGCATTATTCCATTTTTCAGTAAGATCCATGGAATTTTTACATGTGAATCAGAGATAGTCCCGAGAATGGGGGACAAGACTTGACAAGCCATTTGGAGAGTTTATAAGTAATAGAGCCCACCGAGCTAATAATAGGGCGCATAGGGTTGCCAGGTTTGTGGGTTTTAATAAGACCGTAAAGGTAGGGCAGAGAAGGTGAAGTGGACATGAAAAGCGGAATTAAGTCCTTATGATCTTTGAGAATGCGTTTCAAGCCACTATTAAATGATTTGATGACGTCATCCTGCGGGTTCTTCCTAAGTTTGCTGTATGTGGCGGGGTCTTGGAGAAGCTCGTTCATCTTTCCGATGTAGTCCACTTTGTCCATAATAACTATGGTGTTAGCCTTGTCTGCTTTAGTAATATGGAGCTCCCCATCTTTTTTTAATTGTGAGAGGCCATCGCGAAAACGTTTAGGAAAGTTATCTTCGTAATTACCATTCGCCGCACTATAAACGAGGCCTTTAACTATGTTAAACAAATACTGAGGGAGATTACACTGTTTTTCAAAACACGCGAGACTGTAACAAATTTGTAAAGCCGAAGGTTTTTTAACAATAAAAAAGAGGACATACCATATCCAAGGGCACTTTTTGCATCGTCACTAATGTTTTTCGAAGAAAGGTTCAAAACACACTTTGAGCTTGCTTTTTACTCCACTGACTATTTCGAATGAGACTTTTAATTTTCCGATCCAAAATGTTACGAAGTGAAGTAGTTCTCCGACGCAACTCGTTGTAAATTTCATCAAACAAAGGTTGGATCCACGGTTGGGGAATAACGGTTACAAAATTATGTTTGACGATGTTTAAATTTTTGAAGGCGGACCACTCATTTTTGTCTGGTGACTTCAATATGTTTCTTTAAAATTAATCTGCTGAAGTTGTTGAACGGATGGTCGTCAATTTGTCTGAGGCGAATCGGAAGCAGGGATTTGGGAAGAACTTGCTCCTCTGACATAGGTCAGACGGGAAAGGATTTGCACACACACGTATAAAACAGCATCAATATTCCGTTAGAACAGGACAGTTGTCCAGTGCTCTTTTTGTCCATTTGTCAGAGTTATCCCACTGTATTGATTGGAAAATGCTTCAGTTTTATTTCATTCCAGCAACATTGTCAATAGAAATATTCTTGAGTCTGCCATTATCCAACTTTCAAATAACTTCAACATAAGCAAAGGTCTTTTTCAACTCGATCCTGTTGTTTTGAATTCCTTCAAAACAATTTAGATAAAAAGGGTAGGACGCTAAATTTTTGGTAAACTTGTACGCTACTTTATTAACTTTTAATCTTCATTTTATTTTTATATATATCGAAACTTGACTCTAAAAGGCAAAGTGTTAAAACCCGGGCAGATTTCAGTATAAATTTGTATTTTTTGGTATATTTTTTTATAATTCATTTGATCTTGTGCTAAAAATCGATATTTTTCCTTACAAATCTGTTTGCCTCTTTGTTAATCCTCTAATTTTTAATTTTTAAGTTTTATTTTTACTTCGTTTATTGCATATATATATATATATATATATATATATATATATATATATATATATATATATATATATATATATATATGTGTGTAGATATGTATGTATATGTGTATAACTGTATATATATATATGTTTGTGTGTATGTATTTTATTTATTTATTATTTTTTATTTTTTTATTTCTGTAACCTATATACGTATAGGCCGCAGCCTTTTATGTACTTCAGTGTTCCTGAGGATGTCATTAGACGAAAGCGCTTGAGCACCTTTTTGTGTTTCCTTTCCTTCGTGGTTTTATTCATCATAAATATTTTTCACGTGTTACTTTCGTGAAATAATTTTCATATATATATAATATACGTATATATATATTGCAAATTCACAAGGAAAAAGAAAAATTATTCCAAGGACTTTCGTGTATTTAGAAGTACACCTCGTCAGGGAATGACGAAGTGTACTTCTGAATACACGAAAGGCCTTGGAATCATTTTTCGTTTTCCTTGTGAGTTTGCATCATTCATTTATTTCATGTGTTTAATTGTGAAATTCATCCCATATATATAGGGCGCTGAATAAAGTCAGAATCCTTCATTGTTTGTTAACTAGAAGAAATTGCTTAAAAAAAAATTTTCAGTATGTCTTGGTGAACAAATTATATATACTTTCTTGTAGGAGATTTTTTATTTTGGGTTCAGTTCAGGTGTAAAAACCTGAGGTTGCATGAAGTAGTAGTAATTTGATTACGAGTTTTACACTTAAAATCCTAACGCGAGTAAAATTTGAAAAAAAGATAATTATATACGGTAAACAAGTGCATTCTTTAAACTTTTTAATGGAACCCCCCCTCCCTACCTTAACACAAGCATAAGTGATTAAAAATTTGAAAAAATAAAAGACATCACCTGTAGGAGAAAATGTAACTTCAATGATCACTGACGAAAATGTAAGAGGAATTTGGTCATTCAGGAATATATATATATATATATATATATATATATTATATATATATATATAATATATATATATATAGGAATGAACTCAGAATGGTACCCTGAGTTTTTATGATACACACAGACCGTGCATGGAACAAGGAACTCTTCTGGGATAATTAAATCCCTATAGTCCGAGTAAGTAATGGTAAATGACAAATACCATAGTTTTTCTTTTTCATGATGCTAGCCCGACGTGGGCAACGGGTCACTCGCAAAGAGGTCCCATAAATATAGCTTCCCTCACCAGCTATCTGCAAAGCAGACAGGATCCAGCTTTGGGACATAGATCTAGGGTTTTTGATGTATTCTTTGATGTATTCAATCTGACGTGAAGGCAGCGAGTCTTTTGCTTATATTGAGGGTCTAAATGTAGCAGGGCTAGGCTGCTTTAAACCCTAGATCCATGTCCCAAAAACCCTAGATCAATGTCCCAAAGCTGGATCCTGTCTGCTTTGTAGATAGCTGGTGAGGGAAGCTATATTTATGGGACCCCTTTGCGAGTGACCCGTTGCCCACGTCGGCTACCATCATGAAAAAGAAAAACTATGGTATTTGTCATTTACCTTTACTTATTAGGACTATAGTGGATTTAATTATCCCAGAGTTCCTTGTTCCATGCACGGTCTGTGTGTATCATATATATATATATATCTATATATATATATATATGTATAGAAACGACGTAAGTATAGAGGAGCGTTCTGCACACGAGGAAGAGAAATAACGAACAAATGAAAAATGAGGTGAACCGCCCGGGAATCGAACCCAGGATCTTCCGATTGCCGGTCAGATGCGCTATCCATTACACCACGGCCTCGATCAGTCATAAGTCGTTTCTATGCATTAATATACTGCGTGGTCATTGCAGTTAAATGTATATATTCACGATTTGCGAGGGTGCCCTCTCAGGCATTGGTTTCTGCCCTATGTAGGAGAATTTCGACTTATGACTGATCGAGGCCCGTGGTGTAATGGATAGCGCATCTGACCGGCAATCGGAAGATCCTGGGTTCGATTCCCGGGCGGTTCACCTCATTTTTCATTTGTTCGTTATTTCTCTTCCTCTTGTGCAGAACGCTCCTCTATACTTACGTCGTTTCTATACATTAATATACTGCGTGGTCATTGCAGTTAAATGTACATATTCACGATTTGCGAGGGTGCCCTCTCAGGGCATTGGTTTCTGCCCTATGTAGGAGAATTTCGACTTATGACTGATCGAGGCCCGTGGTGTAGCAATATCAAAACTTAAAAATATCAAAACCAGTGTATCTATATAACTATACGTGCTAGAAAAATATTAAAACCAGATTCGGAATCAGCGCGAAAAATGCATTAAGAAAAGTGTGATCATGTTTGTGATGAGAAAAAAAAGTTTCATTTTGTTGGCCAGTGTTATTAGACGCAGTATTGTGTTTGCGATCGAAACGGTGTTGGGGAATAAAGTCTTCTCAAATAAATAGTGTAGAATAGTCCAAATAAAAATATTTCAGTTAAGAAGCGCATATATATATATATAATATATATTATATATATATATATATGATGAATAAAACACGAAGGAAAGGAAACACAAAATGGTGCTCAAGCGCTTTCGTCTAATGACATCCTCAGGAACACTGAGGATTCGGTTTTTATTCATCATAAATATTTTTCACGTGTTACCTCGTGAAATAATTTTCATATATATATATATATATATGAAAATTATTTCACGAAAGTACACGTGAAAAATATTTATGATGAATAAAACCACGAAGGAAAGGAAACACGAATGGTGCTCAAGCGCTTTCGTCTAATGACATCCTCAGGAACACTGAAGTACATAAAGAGTTACAGCCTATTATAGGTTACAGAAAAAAATAATATATATATACAATAAACAGAGAAACAAAATTAAAGGATTGTGGGGGGGGGGGGCACACAAATTTTTAAGGAAAAACTATCGATTTTTAGCACAAGATTAAATGAATTGTTTCCAACCAATGTTATAGATAAAAAAATATATATACAAATTTATACTGGAAATCTGCCCGGGTTTTAGCACTCTGCCCGGGTTTTAGCACTCTGCCCTTTTTGTATATAAAAATTGAAAAATAAAAGTTATTAGGGTGGCATACAAGTTTACCAAAGATTTAGCGTTCTACCTTTCTTATCTAAATCTGTTCTGAAGGAATTCAAAACAACAGGATCGAGTTGAAAAAGACCTTTGCTTATGTTGAAGCTATTTGTGAGTTGGATAATGGCAGACTCAAGAATATGTCTATTAACAATGTTGCTAGAGTGAAATAAAACTGAAGCATTATTCCAATCAATACAGTGGGATAACTCTGACAAATGGACAAAAAGGGCACTGGACAACTGTCCTGTTCTAACGGAATATTGATGCTGTTTTATACGTGTGTGCAAATCCTTTCCCGTCTGACCTATTTAAAAGGAATCACATTGTTTACAACCAATTTCATAGATAATGCCTGAATTATTGGTAGGGCTATTTTTTACTGATATTTTTCACAATATTGTTATATGAAAATACTACATTAATATCCAAAAGTTTAAGTACATTAGCAATGCCTAAAAAGCCCGGGAAAAATGGAAGTACTAAAATATTTTTTGACAAAGTACGAGTGTTATTATTGACACGATAGAAAGTTCGTTTTGCCTTGTTGAGACAAGATTCCATAAACGCAGATGGATAACACAGATCACTTCCAATACCGTTGATTTTTTCTAATCCGGCATCGATGTATTCCGGACTGGCGATCCAAAGAGCGCGGAGAAACATTGAAGAAAAAATGGCCTTCTTAGTGGGGGTGTCATGTCCCGAGTAAAAGTGTACGTAGGACAAATTGTTTGTTTTTTTTCGATAGATACTAAACTTAAAACCTGGGCTTTCCCTATGTACACGCACATCCAAAAATGGGATTGAATTGTCTTGTTCCACTTGTTCAATCCCATTTTTGGATGTGCGTGTACATAGGGAAGCCCAGGTTTTAAGTTTAGTATTTATCGGAAAAAACAAACAATTTGTCCGACGTACACTTTTACTCGGGACATGACACCCCACTAAGAAGGCCATTTTTTCTTCAATGTTTCTCCGCGCTCTTAGGATCGCCAGTCCGGAATACATCGATGCCGAATTAGAAAAAATCAACGGTATTGGAAGTGATCTGTGTTATCCATCTGCGTTTATGGAATCTTGTCTCAACAAGGCAAAACGAACTTTCTATCGTGTCAATAATAACACTCGTACTTTGTCAAAAAATATTTTAGTACTTCCATTTTTCCCGGGCTTTTTAGGCATTGCTAATGTACTTAAACTTTTGGATATTAATGTAGTATTTTCATATAACAATATTGTGAAAAATATCATAGTAAAAAATAGCCCTACCAATAATTCAGGCATTATCTATGAAATTGGTTGTAAACAATGTGATTCCTTTTACATATATCAGACGGGAAAGGATTTGCACACACATAAAACAGCATCAATATTCCGTTAGAACAGGACAGTTGTCCAGTGCCCTTTTTGTCCATTTGTCAGAGTTATCCCACTGCATTGATTGGAATAATGCTTCAGTTTTATTTCACTCTAGCAACATTGTTAATAGAAATATTCTTGAGTCTGCCATTATCCAACTCACAAATAGCTTCAACATAAGCAAAGGTGTTTTTCAACTCGATCCTGTTGTTTTGAATTCCTTCAGAACAGATTTAGATAAGAAAGGTAGAACGCTAAATCTTTGGTAAACTTGTATGCCACCCTAATAACTTTTATTTTTCAATTTTTATATACAAAAAGGGCAGAGTGCTAAAACCCGGGCAGATTTCCAGTATAAATTTGTATATATATATATATATATATATATTTTGTTTTATCTATAACATTGGTTGGAAACAATTCATTTAATCTTGTGCTAAAAATCGATAATTTTTCATTTTTTATATACAAAAAGAGCAGAGTGCTAAAACCCGGGCAGATTTCCAGTATAAATTTGTATATTTTTTTTATCTATAACATTGGTTGGAAACAATTCATTTAATCTTGTGCTAAAAATCGATAGTTTTTCCTTATAATTTGTGTGCCCCCCCCCCACAATCCTTTAATTTTGTTTCTCCGTTTATTATATATATATATATATATATATATATTATATAATATTTTCTGTAACCTATATATAGGCTGTAACTCTTTATGCACTTCAGTGTTCCTGAGGATGTCATTAGACGAAAGCGCTTGAGCACCATTCTGTGTTTCCTTTCCTTCGTGGTTTTATTCATCATATATATATATATATATATATATATATATATATATATACACTGTGTATATTCAAAATAAAAAAATCGGTTAAAAATTCAGAAATCTCTTTCCTGTCTTGCCACAACTTTCAATCTAGATTCTAGGAGAAATAAGTATAGGCTATGCCGCTATATCAATATCTGTTTTAAAGGAGTTCACAGAATATGTTGCCCTCAAAATATAAAGACAATATTACTATCAAATGATTTTAATTATTTCATATTATCGGTTTTATTTTTGTTTTTTAAGATAAACAAAGTATTTACTTTTAATGCAAGAAGATGATAATTTCCATTTGAGTTCACTAAAAAAAAATATAGAATTTGTTTTCACAAAATTAATTAAAATTTAGAATAAGGGGGCTGAAGAGAGCAATCATACATCGTACTTTGCCCCTTAGCAATGCATGTATAACTATACCTAGTTACTATTAAGTATTAATACAATTAATATACCTACTTTCAAACATTTCCAAAATCGGATTAATTAATATATATGGTTAGGCTACTACCGTATAGCCATATAATGTTTTACTCTGTTTCAGAAACATGTTAATGTAACTACGGTAGCAGTCTTATTACCTATCCTATACCAGATTGTAATTATTATATTTTTAATAATGGACCCGACCCAGACCCGGATCATATACTGAAAGACCCGACAGGACCTGAAAGTGAACTTTCGGGTCCGACCCGGACCCGAAAGTAAATTAGAAAAATGACCCGGACCCGAAAGTAAATTAGAAAAATGACCCAGACCCGGACCCGACCCGAAAGTGATAGATCCGCACAGCCCTGATATAATAGACATATATAATATATATATATATATATATATATATATATATAATATATAATTTTTTATTTATTTTTTTCTAGCGGAGCGACCCGGCGTGGATGTTGAACGCTATAAGCTAACGGAAATATCACGACTTAACCCAACCAATCGTTAAGGGCGTACAATTAACCTAACCGGGCATTCAATTAACCTACCCGGGTATTCACTTGATCTAACCGGTCATTCAATTAACCTAACCGGGCATTCATTTGACCTAACCGGACATTCAATTAACCTAACTGGGCATATACTGTGTGTATGTGTATATATATAGCGTTCAACATCCATCCCGCAACGCCGGGTCGCTCCGCTAGTTTTAATTATATGTGAAGCTCAAGATTTTCATGACTGTTCTTTTCTAGAGTTTTATTGACCAAATAATTAGTCATGAAAATCTTTAATGTCTTGAATGTGGTTTGCAAAAGATAATGATGTGGTGTATGTGACCCCAAGTTTTTGGTCCTGTGAGTGTGTGGAACGTTGGTGTTGTTTACTATAAGCTGTGAAGTTATCTGGTGTTCTTTTGTGTTGCTTGAAAGCAAGGTGATGGTTGATTTTGTGGGCGCTACTTTGAGTCTATTGTGTGTGAGCCAGTCTTGTATACTGTTTGTGTATGTTTGCAGGTTATTTGTAGCGGTGTCGATGTTGTTGTGGGTGGAAGTTAGAGTGATGTCATCTGCATATGATGATAAGGTAAGCTTGTTATCTATGGGTGTTGGAATGTCATGCATGTATAAGTTGAACAGTGTTGGTGAGAGAACAGAGCCTTGAGGGACCCCGTTCGGAAGAAGTTTGTTTTTGGATGACTTGCCATTAAATGTGACATGTGAGTATCTTCCTGAAAGATAGTTGCTCAGCCACCGTTTGGTGTTATTGTGCATGTTTGTGTTGAATATTTTGTTTATGAGAGGGAAGCGTGGGATAGCATCAAATGCTTTACTAATGTCTATTGTTGCTAATAGTGTACGTTGAGCTGGTCGTCCGGAGTTGATACCATCCATGATGTGCTGCGTGAGGTTAGTATGTAATGTCGTGGTTGAGTGGTGAGGTCTGAATCCATGTTGAGTAGGCGATAGTGGTATGTGTGGGTTGGTGATTTGTAACCCACACATACCACTATCGCCTACTCAACATGGATTCAGACCTCACCACTCAACCACGACATTACACACTAACCTCACGCAGCACATCATGGATGGCATCAACTCCAGACGACCAGCTCAACGTACACTATTAGCAACAATAGACATTAGTAAAGCATTTGATGCTATCCCACGCTTCCCTCTCATAAACAAAATATTCAACACAAACATGCACAATAACACCAAACGGTGGCTGAGCAACTATCTTTCAGGAAGATACTCACATGTCACATTTAATGGCAAGTCATCCAAAAACAAACTTTTTCCGAACGGGGTCCCTCAAGGCTCTGTTCTCTCACCAACACTCTTCAACTTATACAGGGTGGGCGGAAAGTAGCTCCCTATTTTGGATTGGTAAAAAATACGTATATTATCCATTTATTTCAGACGAAATAAATGAAAAGGTAGGCATACATGGTAGGTTTTCTCTAAAATTCAATGTGGGCTCCAACTCTTTCCACCAGCTTCTGGAGCCGCCCATGAATGGCGTCCACTGACTTTAGCAGGAACTCCGGCGGGATGGAGGACATGACTTCCCGAATTCGTCCTCCAGTTCTTCCAATGTCCTCGGTTTGGTGCGGTAGACTTCTTCCTTTACCCACCCCCAAAGAAAGAAGTCGCACGGTGTCAAGTCTGGGCTCCTGGCTGGCCATTGATGTGGACCACGAAGACCCATCCAACGCCCAGGGAAGTGGGCATCCAGCCACTCACGGACAACAAGAGCGAAGTGCGGAGGGGCGCCATCTTGCATAAATATCAGATCGTCGATGTTCTCCCATGTGCTGACAACCGGCCAGACCTCGTTTCGCAACATAGCAAGGTACCGCTCAGCATTCATGGTGTTGCGCAGAAGGAACGGGCCCACAACCTGATCTGAGGTCATACCACACCACACCGTTACACTGAACCGATTCTGCCGTTTTTCAGCGGTAACCGTGCGACTTCTTTCTTGGGGGTGGGTAAAGGAAGAAGTCTACCGCACCAAACCGAGGACATTGGAAGAACTGGAGGACCGAATTCGGGAAGTCATGTCCTCCATCCCGCCGGAGTTCCTGCTAAAGTCAGTGGACGCCATTCCTGGGCGGCTCCAGAAGCTGGTGGAAAGAGTTGGAGCCCACATTGAATTTTAGAGAAAACCTACCATGTATGCCTACCTTGTCATATTATTTTTTCTGAAATAAATGGATAATATACGTATTTTTTTACCAATCCAAAATAGGGAGCTACTTTCCGCCCACCCTGTACATGCATGACATTCCAACACCTATAGATAACAAGCTTACCTTATCATCATATGCAGATGACATCACTCTAACATCCACCCACAACAACATCGACACCGCTACAAATAACCTACAAACATACATAAACCGTATACAAGACTGGCTCACACACAATAGATTCAAAGTAACGCCCACAAAATCAACCATCACTTTGCTTACAAGCAACACAAAAGAACACCAGACAACTCCACAGCTTACACTAAACAACACCAACATTCCATACACTCACAGGACCAAAATACTTGGGGTCACATACACATCATTATCTTTTGCAAACCACATTCAGGACATTAAAAACAAATGTACGTCAAGACTTAACACGCTTAGGGTACTAACAGGCACAAACTTTGGACACCAGCAGGAAACAACATCACTCATATACAAACAATATATTCGCTCAGTTATGGACTATGCTAGGCGATGCTGGGCACCCATTATCTCAAACACACACATAAACACCTTACAGACAATACAAAACAACGCACTTCGTATCATTACAGGATGCACTCAAACAACACCAATAGAACACCTGCACACAGAAACAAAAATACTGAAAGTTAGGGATCATTTAGATATGAAGGGAACACAATTCATGGCAGCAGCGACAACTAACCCACAACGCCCTTGCCACTCCATGTACAATCTTGCACCGACACCTCGCACCATTAAGGTAACACCAGAGAGACATTATAACCAAATACTCCATTCCATACCACACCCCACAGACATCACACAGTACAGAAAACACATACACACACACCTAACCCACAAAACACTGACACGACTCGGTCCGAATGCGGTCCTAGGTGCGAAGCCGCAGTAGTATAGTGGCAAAAAGGGAGACAGAGAATGGATCAATTTGAAAATTTCCCCCCTCACCGTCCTTCATGGCGGTCCCTCCTTTATGAAGTGTCCTTCATGGTCCTTAAAAAAAAAAAAAAAGGGGAAAAAAAAGATTCTTCACCTAAAAAAAAAAAAAAAATTTAAGAAAAGATTGAGCCTCGCCTTCCTCCTTGAAAAAGTCCTTTCATGAGACAAACAAGAACAAACATGCAAAACCATACATACATTCGAGTACTTCCTGTTCAGGCAAATTCGCCAGACAGTAGAAATGAAAACTTAAAATGAATATCTGAAAGGCTTTAATAGGCCTAACGAGAGTGTGCATCAGCACATCCAATTTTCGTCTGTTAACAAATTGCGAACAATACATAAATCAAAATCAGAATGAACATGTTTTAAATCTAAAACAAGTTCTTTGTTTAATATCTGTATTATGAAAAATAAAATGAATATTTATTATTTTAATTTAAATAAATTAATTTCTCTCTTTTTTAAGGGAAACTGGCTTATTTTCAAACGAGATGACCTTCAAATACAATATATACTTATAGTACACCCATATTTGTTTATTTACTTTTAAATATGTAGTTTTCTGTTATTTACACCGATATATACCATCACACTCACTTTCACATGCCATCTTCTGGTATGTGAATTAATAATTTTACTATACAGCAAATTTCGTTATAAAATTGCATATGTTAAAAAGAACAAGTTGCGTAACACAGCTTTGAAACTGAAGCATCAATTCTGTTATCCTCCTCTAAACATCCACTTAAATATTATTACTAATATTGATTTATTGTTATTATTACATATATAAGCACACCGGACAAAAAATTAGTAACCCCTCTCAGAATGTACCTAATAACGTGTGACGGCGCCTCTGGCCTTGATAACCGCACGAATCCGGCGAGGCAGAGACTGTACGAGGTTGTGCATGTACTGAACATCGATTTGCTGCCACTCGTTCATCAGCCGGTCCCGAAGTTCCGCCAGAGTCCGTGGGTGTCTATTCCTGCGCTTCACTTTCTGTTTCCAGCCTGAACAACACCTTCGACGCATTCAGGATTAAAGGCTTTATTGGACCTGCGATGTACTCGTCGCCTCCCATCATTGGAGAACAACAAAAACGGACTCATCGGACCAAATTACACGTTTCCAATCTGCCGCAGTCCGGTTTTTGTGCCTCTGAGCCCATTTATAACGTGCCAATTTGTGACTTGCTGTTAACAGCGGCCTCTTCCGTGGTACCCTGCTCCAGATGTCCATCGCATGCAGTTCTCGTCGCAATGTCCGTTCGGAAATTGGTCGCTGGAGAACCTCTGGTTTCTTGGAGCAATTGTTCTCTGATTTGAAAACGATTTGCAGTTACTAGACGAGAAACATGGCGGCGGCCCCTATTGTCGAGAATTGTTTTCCGGCCACAGTTACGCCGTCCATTGTCAGTTGATTGCGAACTACACCACTCTTCGTAAACTCGCTGGACAGTACGCGTTGACACACCAACAAATTGGGCTACTTCAGACATTTTGTGTCCGTCGGCTCTGTCAAACACGATGGCTCCTTTTTGCCACTGAGTAACGTCTGCCTCACGACCCATTTTGCAGACTATATCCAACACACACTTTGTTCTTTACCACCTCACGAAACAGATCTGATCCTGTGTGCTACGTCACCGCTACTTGTCACTTACCAATGCTACATCAGCGCCCTCTGTGTGACCTTGAACTTCCTACTATCGGTGCTATTAGGGGTGACTAATTTTTTGTCCGGTGTGCTTATGTACACGTGTTAAGAGTATTTAAATTAAATATATTGATTTCAATTCCCTTCGTAATAAAAGCATCTGACAACTCTACCCCAATCTTGCTATATTTTTCTCACAGTAACTGTTTTGAGAGTAGTAGTTAAGTTTAACTTTCTTTAACGACTATTAGCTGCTACTAATCTTATTATTATTATTATTATTATCATATATATATATATATATTATATATATATATATTATATATATATAACATCCAAATAAGTAGGTTCGGGTAAAAAACTTCTTATTAGATGCAATTAAAGAAACGGGATGTCGAATTGTGTGGATTGTCATTTTTAATAGATTCAGTGGGAAATAGGTACTGAAGTTGAGAGATTTTTCATTAAGAACCTTTCTAGTTGTAGTTATAGTTAGGCCTATTCACATTACTTTAATTATAATTTCTCTAATTTAACGGCTGTTCACAATTCTCATAATTCTCATAATAAACGTATTTGTTTTCACACCAGTCAGGCCAGTATTTACATCATTCACACAGAATGTTCATGCTTATTGTTTTTGTCATTAGCTGTACCAATCATGTCTTTACAAACTGAGCCTACCGTTATACAACGTTTAAAATCTTATAATTTAATACTTTATGATATCAGATCTCGTATAAAAAACATCATTTTCTGTACAAATGGCCACAAAATACTTTCAATCATAATAATGTACTTATAGAACGCACCATACGCTTTTTCACTTGTATTAAAAACGTAAAACTGAAAGTTGTATCATCACGCGATATTCGATTCTGCAATGACGTAAGTGAGCCCTAACATTTAATTTAAAATTACTTAACAGATCATTCGAGGGAACTGTACATCGATCTCATTATAACTTCTGACTCATAATAACCCGCCATGCATATTTACAAGAGTCGAATTTAAATAAATAAATAAATAAATAAATATATATATATATATATATATATATATATATATATATAAGGAGTTTGTATGTGGCATTCCAACCGAAGGCAGGAAGTGTCTGAACCCTGTTTCTCCCATCACTGTCCTCTTCATCTGGCCTTTTTACATGTCACGTCTACCCTGTGAGCAGTCCAGCATACTCTCAAACACGCGCTTCTCACTATATCCCTTACTACACACGCATGCATCTTGCACACTACACAGTCTTTTCAAAAAGGTGTAATTTCAGTAGTTTCGGAGATTCGCGATTGTCCCCTCCTTCCTGCCTGCATCGTATATATTACCAAGCAAGTCTCTCTACAGTTTACAGGTTTCCTCATTGTCTAAAATTTATAAAGTTCTCTCTTATTGTTTTCCTTATTGTAACGGACATCACAACCGAATTTAAATAGTATTTAAGTATTATGTCGAGCAACATAGCTAGATAACCCCGCCACAGCCTAATTTCTTTGCATAATCATGAAACATGAAACAAGATTTTATATATATATATATATATATATATATATATATATACGGCAAAAGTAGTTTGAAGATTTATTCCATCACACGACTGATTATAATTATACACTTTAGAGGAGTTTGCAAATTGCATATACTTAGACAAAAAGTATTAGATCTTATGCTGATTTCATTATCAGCATGCTTCACTGTCCTTTCAGTCATTGTGACCGTAGATCGTACCAGAACTATGGTCTTGACAAACCACAATGTGTTAAATTTAAATATTGATTTATTGTTATTACATATATATGTACACGTGTTAAGAGTATTTAAATTAAATATATTGATTTAAATACATTTCGTAATAAGAGCATCTGGCAACTCTACCCCAATTTTGCTATATGAAAATGAAAATGAAAAGGTTTATTGGCAGACTATAGTCCATATGGCAAATATTATTAATACAATGACAGTTCATACACTAAGGGTAGAAATATATAACAATTGATTAGAAATAACACTGCACTGTCGAAGTTAAGTGGAGCTACAGACAGACGTTTTCGTACCAAGAAGTCCATAGCTTAGGCCTTAGAGGATAAATGGCAGGACTCATGGATAGCTTGGATGATCGGGTTGGTTGATTTTTTAATTCTTTGCATTAGAATGTGTTGAGCACGTCTTGTTACCTCCGGGAAGCTCGGGACATTGCGGGTAGCAAACATTTGCGAAGCTGAGCATCTCGGGGGTAATTTATGTAAGAGTCTAAAAGAACTGTTGTACAGCAAATTTAGGGTACTGCCAGAACCTTTTTATAATTCACCCAGAGTTGCAGACCGTATATATTACTGCAGAAAGTACGAAAGAGTGTGTCTTTAGCTTCACTTGTACAGAAACGAAAGCTCCTTATGGTCATATTCGCTTTAGCACACAGGCTTCGAGATTGTTTTCTTATATCCGAGTCATCACTCAAGGAGCTGGTAATAGTTTGACCCAATTACTTAAACTCTTGTACTTCCTCAATTACTTCACCATTCATTTTAAACCTTATGTGAAAAATGCTCTGTATCAATTGGTCCACAATTAACCCACCCCTTATATCCCCAGTCTAACTATAGAGTAGATTAAGTCTAGCCTTGTAGGGGTCAGCCTAGAGATTCCGGAAATGGTCCAGAGCGGGCAGATAAATTGAGGTCCACAGTAGGATTCCTCACCAAATTAGGTTAGGGCAATCTACCTTCACCTTTGTTCAGCTATGAGTTGATGCTAGGTCTTAGGCCACAATGTAGGCCTAATTTGTCTGACCCAGCTTAATTTACTGCGTTTACTTCTAACTGGGTTAAAAACACAATTAGTCACTTACTACTAGTTATTAGAGTCCCTTTTCCCCTTTTGTTTAATTGTTGAGAGCGTACTTGCTGGTGGGGATCTTTTTCCGTTGTTTGTTCTTCTCCCTTCTCTCGTTCCGTCTTGTAGCCCCGTTCCTCGTTTTCGTTCTCCCTTGTCCACCTTTTCGCGAGGCTTTTTCCACCAGCGTCCTCTTGGTTTTTTTGGTTGGTTGATCGGTAATGTATATCTATTACCGAGCACGCTCTTGTCAAACAGTATATAAATACTAGTGTGGAGAATAACTCTGGTGAGCAACCAATTGGTTTCATCCACCCAGTTATTGACATAAAAGGAATTTATAATTGTTCGACTAACTACCTACCTACTCAGTGAACCATTTTTCGTTACATCCCAACTACCCACACATCAGTTTTCCATATACTGGGGGCCCCGGAGATAAAAATTTTGGTGTCATTGTCACCAATTTTTATGTCTGAGTGTAGACTAGCTAACTATTTGACTGTAAATGTCTGTTAATCTGATTAACAGTGACTATCCTCACCTTCTCATGGAGAAGATGTAGCATTTAATTAGAAGAGAAAATATACATCCATAAGATGAAACTGTCTATGGTCTTTACCATAAGAAAGGAAAAGTGAAAGTTAGAAGATAAATTACAATTCCCCAGCATCTATTTTTTTTGTAAAACTAGTCGCGCCTTTAATGCCGTTTGTCGCTGAGGTCTTGTGTCTGTCAATGTTGTAGTAGGATGCGTTACCACTCCTACTGTCAAAGGAATAGTTTACTGGAAGTTCAGTGTCTCCAGTTGTTACTGTCGGTGGAGAGGTTCTCCAAAGTCCATTGTTTTGGGTCCAGGCTCTAAGGGGTACAAAAGAGAAATGTCTCTTGTTGTGTCACCCGTTGAAGTCCTTAATTTGACCACTCTTGTTACCCCGTCTGCCCCTGGTCTGGGTTCTAAAACTCTAGCCAGAGGCCAGTATTGTCTTGGAGTACTGTCATGTATGAGAACAAGGTCCCCTACCTTAATTGTGTCAGACCAATCCTTCTTAGTCATTTGTTTATGTCTCTCCCTTAGACCCATCAAGTACTCAGTTTTCCGCTGTTTAATGAAATGAGCTTTAACTCTAGTTAAATGTTGTAACTTAGTCTGGAGCTCATCATGTCGTTGAGTCCAGTTTGGGTCTTCTGAAGAGTCTATATAGTCCGGCAGGTCTGTTGAGAGTAACTCTCTCCTCTGGCAAAGCAGGAGGATTTGGTTTCCTATAGGGCCTAGCATGAATACGCCTACATGTGATACACTCACTCAGGACTGTTTTAACAGTGATCCTTCCCTTGGGTATCCAATAAGTTTTTCTTAATGTAGTTAGTGTCTGTGGTACCCCCATATGATGTACATCATTGTGTGTGTTTGCCTGATGATTAATGTTGTCAAATAGCTAAATCTAGGTAAAAGGATTGGATGTTTGCTTTTGTAAGACAGTTTTGATTTGTCTAATCTCCCTTTACACTTAGATGGCATTCCTCATCTCTGAACAAATTTAGATCCACAACTACTGATGGTACAGGTTCTTTTGTTTGTTTCCCATTAGTCAAGAATTCTAACTCTTTATTGTACTCCTTTTGTCGTGCATGCCCTATCCAGTACTTGGTTGCAACTTCTGTATAATTATGTTTGTTTTTATTTAGCTGTTTGTTTATTGTAGTTAAACAGTTGTGAGCAAACCTCAAACAGTAGCTGTGACCCTGACAAGTTTGCTGAAATCAGAATAATGTTCATAATTAGTGATTGGTTCAATCTTTTCATTTGAAAAGATTAAATTTAATGTCAAGTTAACTTGTTCCACAGGCCATTGGTCTGTATTACAGAGCCACTTAGGTCCCATGAACCAAGTTTTGTTTGACTTGAACAACTTGTAGGATAAACCTCTGGTCAGAAAGTCTGCTGGATTTTGTTTAGTTGGAACATAGTGAAAGTTTACTTGTATTCTTTCATTAGCTTCAGCTATTTCTTTAGCCTATTTCTTGCAAAGATATTCTTACTATTAATGCTAGCATTCCGTATCCAGGCAAGACAAATCTGACTGTCAAGCCAGATGTGGATATCAGTTATGTTCACATCATGGTAAGCATCCTTAAGCAATGAAATGGTTTAAATGGCTAACGCAGCAGCCAATAGTTCCAGTTGAGGTATGGTTCGGGTAGGTTTGAGGGGTGCAACTTTCCCTTTTGCATAAATTAGATGACTTTCTGTAGGACTTACAAGGTATGCACAGCACCCATAAGCCTGTGTGCTTGCATCAGCAAACACATGAAGTCTCTGGGGCTTATCCCTAAACCCACAGCACCTTTGAATTTTAATGTTCTGCACTTTTGTTAAATCAGCAGCTAACTTCTTCCAAGATTTTTGCTCTCCATTTGTTATTGGATCATCCCACCCAACATTTGTCCTCCAAACTTCTTGGAGGAGAATCTTTGATTTTATTGTTGAAGGCAGGAATAGACCCATGGGGTCAAAATTTTTGAAGCCTCTGATAATATTTGTCTTTTAGTATTTGCTTCCTCATCAAGTTTAAAACCTTTAGTACAGAATGAATCATGACTGTTAGAAGTTGCATCCAAATACCAGTTCATACCTAAAGTTTTAACTCTGTCTGATGGCTCAGTAAGACCATTATTATCCTTTAAAATCTTTTTGTTTAATTTCTCATCATTTGAAATCCACGCTCTAAGTTCAAAGTTACCTTGTTGCATAATGTTTTGAGAGTGTTCATAGACCTCAGATAATTCAGATTTTGTTGTTGTTGAGCCTATTAGATTGTCTACGTAAAAATGTTCCTTGAGGAAATTCAATGTTAAAGAGTTATTAAACTGGTTCAAATGATGTCTAATTGTCAATGCTAATAGGCTAGGTGAGCAATTGGCTCCAAACAACACAACATTAAATCTATAGGTTATGAACCCTTTATTCAAATCAAATGGATCCCTGAACCATAAGAACCTAAGTTGGTTCTTGTCATATTCATTTTTTAGATTTATTCTCAAAATTGCCTTTGAAATGTCACTTTGTACGGCATATTTATCTAACCTGAGGAGCCAGGTGAACACTTCTCCTCCTTTCTCTCCTTTCTCTTGGGAGATAACGCCGCCTCCAAGTTTCCTTGTTGCACCTACAGCATCCCCCCACCCCCCTTTGCTTTTGCGAGAGGTGTTCACCTGGCTCCTCAGGTTAGATAAATATGCCGTACAAAGTGACATTTCAAAGGCAATTTTCAGAATAAATCTAAAAAATGAATATGACAAGAACCAACTTAGGTTCTTATGGTTCAGGGATCCATTTGATTTGAATAAAGGGTTCATAACCTATAGATTTAATGTTGTGTTGTTTGGAGCCAATTGCTCACCTAGCCTATTAGCATTGACAATTAGACATCATTTGAACCAGTTTAATAACTCTTTAACATTGAATTTCCTCAAGGAACATTTTTACGTAGACAATCTAATAGGCTCAACAACAACAAAATCTGAATTATCTGAGGTCTATGAACACTCTCAAAACATTATGCAACAAGGTAACTTTGAACTTAGAGCGTGGATTTCAAATGATGAGAAATTAAACAAAAAGATTTTAAAGGATAATAATGGTCTTACTGAGCCATCAGACAGAGTTAAAACTTTAGGTATGAACTGGTATTTGATGCAACTTCTAACAGTCATGATTCAATCTGTACTAAAGGTTTTAAACTTGATGAGGAAGCAATACTAAAAGACAAATATTATCAGAGGCTTCAAAAAATTTTGACCCCATGGGTCTATTCCTGCCTTCAACAATAAATCAAAGATTCTCCTCCAAGAAGTTTGGAGGACAAATGTTGGGTGGGATGATCCAATAACAAATGGAGAGCAAAAATCTTGGAAGAAGTTAGCTGCTGATTTAACAAAAGTGCAGAACATTAAAATTCAAAGGTGCTGTGGGTTTAGGGATAAGCCCAGAGACTTCATGTGTTTGCTGATGCAAGCACACAGGCTTATGGGTGCTGTGCATACCTTGTAAGTCCTACAGAAAGTCGTCTAATTTATGCAAAGGGAAAGTTGCACCCCTCAAACCTACCCGAACCATACCTCAACTGGAACTATTGGCTGCTGCGTTAGCCATTTAAACCATTTCATTGCTTAAGGATGCTTACCATGATGTGAACATAACTGATATCCACATCTGGCTTGACAGTCAGATTTGTCTTGCCTGGATACGGAATGCTAGCATTAATAGTAAGAATATCTTTGCAAGAAATAGGCTAAAAGAAATAGCTGAAGCTAATGAAAGAATACAAGTAAACTTTCACTATGTTCCAACTAAACAAAATCCAGCAGACTTTCTGACCAGAGGTTTATCCTACAAGTTGTTCAAGTCAAACAAAACTTGGTTCATGGGACCTAAGTGGCTCTGTAATACAGACCAATGGCCTGTGGAACAAGTTAACTTGACATTAAATTTAATCTTTTCAAATGAAAAGGTTGAACCAATCACTAATTATGAACATTATTCTGATTTCAGCAAACTTGTCAGGGTCACAGCCTACTGTTTGAGGTTTGCTCACAACTG
The DNA here is from genome assembly GCA_023014485.1 of Bathynomus jamesi. Classification (NCBI taxonomy): domain Eukaryota; kingdom Metazoa; phylum Arthropoda; class Malacostraca; order Isopoda; family Cirolanidae; genus Bathynomus; species Bathynomus jamesi. Next base: position 627,279 of record JAJOZX010002230.1, read on the forward strand.
TTTAACTACAATAAACAAACAGCTAAATAAAAACAAACATAATTATACAGAAGTTGCAACCAAGTACTGGATAGGGCATGCACGACAAAAGGAGTACAATAAAGAGTTAGAATTCTTGACTAATGGGAAACAAACAAAAGAACCTGTACCATCAGTAGTTGTGGATCTAAATTTGTTCAGAGATGAGGAAGGCCATCTAAGGTGTAAAGGGAGATTAGACAAATCAAAACTGTCTTACAAAAGCAAACATCCAATCCTTTTACCTAGATTTAGCTATTTGACAACATTAATCATCAGGCAAACACACAATGATGTACATCATATGGGGGTACCACAGACACTAACTACATTAAGAAAAACTTATTGGATACCCAAGGGAAGGATCACTGTTAAAACAGTCCTGAGTGAGTGTATCACATGTAGGCGTATTCATGCTAGGCCCTATAGGAAACCAAATCCTCCTGCTTTGCCAGAGGAGAGAGTTACTCTCAACAGACCTGCCGGACTACAATATAGACTCTTCAGAAGACCCAAACTGGACTCAACGACATGATGAGCTCCAGACTAAGTTACAACATTTAACTAGAGTTAAAGCTCATTTCATTAAACAGCGGAAAACTGAGTACTTGATGGGTCTAAGGGAGAGACATAAACAAATGACTAAGAAGGATTGGTCTGACACAATTAAGGTAGGGGACCTTGTTCTCATACATGACAGTACTCCAAGACAATACTGGCCTCTGGCTAGAGTTTTAGAACCCAGACCAGGGGCAGACGGGGTAACAAGAGTGGTCAAATTAAGGACTTCAACGGGTGACACAACAAGAGACATTTCTCTTTTGTACCCCTTAGAGCCTGGACCCAAAACAATGGACTTTGGAGAACCTTCTCCACCGACAGTAACAACTGGAGACACTGAACTTCCAGTAACTATTCCTTTGACAGTAGGAGTGGTAACGCATCCTACTACAACATTGACAGACACAAGACCTCAGCGACAAACGGCATTAAAGGCGCGACTAGTTTTACAACAAAAAATAGATGCTGGGGAATTGTAATTTTATCTTCTAACTTTCACTTTTCCTTTTCTTATGGTAAAGACCATAGACAGTTTCATCTTATGGATGTATATTTTCTCTTCTAATTAAATGCTACATCTTCTCCATGAGAAGGTGAGGATAGTCACTGTTAATCAGATTAACAGACATTTACAGTCAAATAGTTAGCTAGTCTACACTCAGACATAAAAATTGGTGACAATGACACCAAAATTTTTATCTCCCGGGGCCCCCAGTATATGGAAAACTGATGTGTGGGTAGTTGGGATGTAACGAAAATGGTTCACTGAGTAGGTAGGTAGTTAGTCGAACAATTATTAAATTCCTTTTATGTCAATAACTGGGTGGATGAAACCAATTGGTTGCTCACCAGAGTTATTCTCCACACTAGTATTTATATACTGTTTGACAAGAGCGTGCTCGGTAATAGATATACATTACCGATCAACCAACCAAAAAAACCAAGAGGACGCTGGTGGGAAAAAGCCTCGCGAAAAGGTGGACAAGGGAGAACGAAAACGAGGAACGGGGCTACAAGACGGAACGAGAGAAGGAGAAGAACAAACAACGGAAAAAAGATCCCACCAGCAAGTACGCTCTCAACAATTAAACAAAAGGGGAAAAGGGACTCTAATAACTAGTAGTAAGTGACTAATTGTGTTTTAACCCAGTTAGAAGTAAACGCAGTAAATTAAGCTGGGTCAGACAAATTAGGCCTACATTGTGGCCTAAGACCTAGCATCACTCATAGCTTAACAAAGGTGAAGGTAGATTGCCCTAACCTAATTTGGGAGGAATCCTACTGTGGACCTCAATTTATCTGCCCGCTCTGGACCATTTCCGGAATCTCTAGGTTGACCCCTACAAGGCTAGACTTAATCTACTCTATAGTTAGACTGGGGATATAAGGGGTGGGTTAATTGTGGACCAATTGATACAGAGCATTTTTCACATAAGGTTTAAAATGAATGGTGAAGTAATTGAGGAAGTACAAGAGTTTAAGTAATTGGGTCAAACTATTACCAGCTCCTTGAGTGATGACTCGGATATAAGAAAACAGTCTCGAAGCCTGTATGCTAAAGCGAATATGACCATAAGGAGCTTTCGTTTCTGTACAAGTGAAGCTAAAGACACACTCTTTCGTACTTTCTGCAGTAATATATACGGTCTGCAACTCTGGGTGAATTATAAAAAAGGTTCTGGCAGTACCCTAAATTTGCTGTACAACAGTTCTTTTAGACTCTTACATAAATTACCCCCGAGATGCTCAGCTTCGCAAATGTTTGCTACCCGCAATGTCCCGAGCTTCCCGGAGGTAACAAGACGTGCTCAACACATTCTAATGCAAAGAATTAAAAAATCAACCAACCCGATCATCCAAGCTATCCATGAGTCCTGCCATTTATCCTCTAAGGCCTAAGCTATGGACTTCTTGGTACGAAAACGTCTGTCTGTAGCTCCACTTAACTTCGACAGTGCAGTATTATTTCTAATCAATTGTATATATTTCTACCCTTAGTGTATGAACTGTCATTGTATTAATAATATTTGCCATATGGACTATAGTCTGCCAATAAACCTTTTCATTTTCATTTTCATATAGCAAAATTGGGGTAGAGTTACCAGATGCTCTTATTACGAAATGTATTTAAATCAATATATTTAATTTAAATACTCTTAACACGTGTACATATATATGTAATAATAACAATAAGTCAATATTTAAATTTAACACATTGTGGTTTGTCAAGACCATAGTTCTGGTACGTCTACGGTCACAATGACTGAAAGGACAGTGAAGCATGCTGATAATGACATGAATCATCATAAGATCTAATACTTTTTGTCTAAGTATATGCAATTTGCAAACTCCTCTAAAGTGTATAATTATAATCAGTCGTGTGATGGAATAAATCTTCAAACTACTTTTGCCGTGTATATATATATATTATATATATATATATATATATATATATATAATCTTGTTTCATGTTTCATGATTATGCAAAGAAACTAGGCTGTGGCGGGGTTATCTAGCTATGTTGCTCGACATAATACTTAAATACTATTTAAATTCGGTTGTGATGTCCGTTACAATAAGGAAAACAATAAGAGAGAACTTTATAAATTTTAGACAATGAGGAAACCTGTAAACTGTGAGAGACTTGCTTGGTACTATATACGATGCAGGCAGGAAGGAGGGGCAATCGCGAATCTCCGAAACTATTGAAATTACACCTTTTTTGAAAAGACTGTGTAGTGTGTAAGATGCATGCGTGTGTAGTAAGGGATATAGTGAGAAGCGCGTGTTTGAGAGTATGCTGGACTGCTTACAGGGTAGACGTGACATGTAAAAAGGCCAGATGAAGAGGACAGTGATGGGAGAAACAGGGTTCAGACACTTCCTGCCTTCTGTGGAATGCCACATACAAACTCCTTATATATATATATATATATATATATATATATATATATATATATATATATATATATATGTGATGAATAAAACCACGAAGGAAAGGAAACACAAAATGGTGCTCAAGCGCTTTCGTCTAATGACATCCTGAGGATGTCATTAGACGAAAGCGCTTGAGCACCATTTTGTGTTTCCTTTCCTTCGTGGTTTTATTCATCATAAATATTTTTCACGTGTTACTTTCGTGAAATAATTTTCATATATATATATATATATAAATTCGACTCTTGTAAATATGCATGGCGGGTTATTATGAGTCAGAAGTTATAATGAGATCGATGTACAGTTCCCTCGAATGATCTGTTAAGTAATTTTAAATTAAATGTTAGGGCTCACTTACGTCATTGCAGAATCGAATATCGCGTGATGATACAACTTTCAGTTTTACGTTTTTAATACAAGTGAAAAAGCGTATGGTGCGTTCTATAAGTACATTATTATGATTGAAAGTATTTTTGTGGCCATTTGTACAGAAAATGATGTTTTTTATACGAGATCTGATATCATAAAGTATTAAATTATAAGATTTTAAACGTTGTATAACGGTAGGCTTCAGTTTGTAAAGACATGATTGGTACAGCTAATGACAAAAACAATAAGCATGAACATTCTGTGTGAATGATGTAAATACTGGCCTGACTGGTGTGAAAACAAATACGTTTATTATGAGAATTATGAGGAATTGTGAACAGCCGTTAAATTAGAGAAATTATAATTAAAGTAATGTGAATAGGCCTAACTATAACTACAACTAGAAAGGTTCTTAATGAAAAATCTCTCAACTTTCAGTACCTATTTCCCACTGAATCTATTTAAAAATGACAATCCACACAAATTCGACATCCCGTTTTCTTTAATTGCATCTAATAAGAAAGTTTTTTACCCGAACCTACTTATTTGGATGTTATATATATATTATATATATATATATTATATATATATGATAATAATAATAATAATAATAATATTAGTAGCAGCTAATAGTCGTTAAAAGAAAGTTAAACTTAACTACTACTCTCAAAACAGTTACTGTGAGAAAAATATAGCAAGATTGGGGTAGAGTTGTCAGATGCTTTTATTACGAAGGGAATTGAAATCAATATATTTAATTTAAATACTCTTAACACGTGTACATATATATGTAATAATAACAATAAATCAATATTAGTAATAATATTTAAGTGGATGTTTAGAGGAGGATAACAGAATTGATGCTTCAGTTTCAAAGCTGCGTTACGCAACTTGATGTTCTTTTAACATATGCAATTTTATAACGAAATTTGCTGTATAGTAAAATTATTAATTCACATACCAGAAGAGCATGTGAAAGTGAGTGTGATGGTATATCGGTGTAAATAACAGAAAACTACATATTTAAAAGTAAATAAACAAATATGGGTGTACTATAAGTATATATTGTATTTGAAGGTCATCTCGTTTGAAAATAAGCCAGTTTCACTTAAAAAAGAGAGAAATTAATTTATTTAAATTAAAATAATAAATATTCCTTTTAATTTTCATAATACAGATATTAAACAAAGAACTTGTTTTAGATTTAAAACATGTTCATTCTGATTTTGATTTATGTATTGTTCGCAATTTGTTAACAGACGAAAATTGGATGTGCTGATGCACACTCTCGTTAGGCCTATTAAAGCCTTTCAGATATTCATTTTAAGTTTTCATTTCTACTGTCTGGCGAATTTGCCTGAACAGGAAGTACTCGAATGTATGTATGGTTTTGCATGTTTGTTCTTGTTTGTCTCATGAAAGGACTTTTTTCAAGGAGGAAGGCGAGGCTCAATCCTTTCTTAAATGTTTTTTTTTTTTTTTTTTTTTTTTAGGTGAAGAATCTTTTTTTCCCCCTTTTTTTTTAAGGACCATGAAGGACACCTCATAAAGGAGGGACCGCCATGAACGACGGTGAGGGGGAAAATTTTCAAATTGATCCATTCTCTGTCTCCCTTTTTGCCACTATACTACTAGCCGCCACCCATTAACAGGTCAGAGATCAGTCTGAGCAGATCGGATCGAGTTAACTTAGTACGATTCCGATGTGGACATCATCCCAACTTACAGACATATAAACACAGACTAGACAACTCCATAGACGTCACCTGCCACCTGCGTCAGGACACACCACAAACAATTGAACACATTATGACAGACTGTACCATTCTAGCACAACATAGAACACAACACAACATCACTAGTGCGCTGAACCTCTGGTCCACTCCGGAGAGGGCGATCGGTTACCTGCGTGCCGCCGGCTTGCTCGATCAGGGTGGGCTGATCGGCTAAACAACAACAACAACATAAGATTCAGAAATCTTGACACAATGTGAAACTCAAAATTTTCACGGCTGCGTTCTTTTCTGTAGTTTAATCGCGGTGCTGGGGCCTTCGGGCCCAGTAATTTTAATTATATAATTTATTAACACCCAGGTGCACAACCTGGGGACCGAATCAATATGTGTGCGAAGTTTCATGTTTGTAATTGCTTCCATTTTGGAGTTATGACTGGAACATACAGACAGACACACGTCCTTTTATTATAAGTATATAAATAGATATACATTGGCTCTTCTTGCGGGGTGAGACAAGGCTCCTTGCTCTCTCCTATGCTGTTTAATGTGTATATTGACGGATTAATTGTTTCACTTAATGAGGCAACAATGGGATGTTGTATAGAAAACACAAGGCTAAATAACTTAGTTTATGCCGATAATATGGTGTTAATAAGTCCCTCTGTTAAAGGTCTGGATCGGCTGCTAAAAGTCTGCGAAGTGTATTCGCAGAAACATGCTATTCTTTTTAATGTTACAAAAACTAAGGTTATGCAATTTCATCCTAAAAGCTATAATCAGCCAGCTGATATTAAGTTTAAAATGAGAGGTGAAGTAATTGAAGAAGTACAAGAGTAAGTATTTGGGTCAAACTATCACCAGCTCCTTGAGTGATGACTCGGATATAAGAAAATCTCGAAGACTTTGTGCTAAAGCGAATATGACTATAAGGAACTTTCGGGTCTGTACAAGTGAAGCTAAAGACTCTCTTTCGTACTTTCTGCAGTAATGTATGCGGACAGCAACTCTGGGTGAATTATAAAAGAGGTTCTGGCAGAACCCTAAATTTGCTGTACAGCAGGTCTTGTAAACGCCTACATATATTACTCCCCGAGATGCTCAGCTTCGCAAATGTTTGCTACCAGCAATGTCCCGAGCTTTCCGGAGATAACAAGACGTGCTCAATACAGTCTAATGCAAAGAATTAAAAATTCAACGAACCCGATTATCCAAGCTATCCACGAGTCCTGCCATTTATCCTCTAAGGCCCAGAGGTTTTCAAACTGGGGTCCGCGAGAAGGCCCCAGGGGCAGGGAGGTCCGCGGTAAGATTAAGGAAAGAAAGATTTTTTTTTGCCAAAAAAAAATCAAAATTGTGCAAGAGGCACTAAGCCCATCCATCCCATTAGAGAGGGTAAACCTGATAGCCTGATTTGTTTTTAGTTATGCACTTTTTGTTATGAAGATATATTTGTTTATTTTGTTTGTGGTGGTGCCACATTATTGTGTCCAATAGAAACTACTAGCAGTTCCCGTCACTTCGCTGACGGTTAGACAGGCTAAACTACAGAAAAGAATGCAGCCGTGAAAATTTTGAGCTTCACATTGTGTCAACATTTCTGAATCTGGTATCTCCCAAAACCTCCTCACCCCCATTCATGCAACTTGGGGGCTAACCCCCTCCCCCATTACCCCCACCCCTCCCCATTTCCCCACCCCTCCCCATTTCCCCACCGCTCCCCATTTCCCCACCCCTCCCCATTTCCCCACCCCTCCCCCATTACCCCCACCCCCACCTTTCCCCATTACTGCCCGGGATAAATTTCACAAACAGACAGGCTAAACTACAAAAAAGAACACAGTCATGAAAATCTTGAGCTTCACATTCCCGCCCGTAATACAATTTCTGAATTTTTTTCTCACAATTTTTTCTCACAATTTCTGAAAGTGTGACGGACGGACGGACAGACGGACGGACAGCTCTCTTATTATAGTATATATCCCCCAATACCCCCTCCCCCACCCCTCTCCCCCATTTACCCCCACCCTTCCCCCATTACCCCCAAGGGGGGAAGGGGGCTGGCACCTTGCAAAGGATTTACTTTAATTTTTTTTGAAGGGGGGCTGGCACCTTGCAAAGGATTTACTTTAATTTTTTTTTGGTTACATATATATATATCGCATCTATTTTTCTGAGTTTCCCCATTAACCCCACCCCCTCCCCCATTACCCCACCCCTCCCCCATTTTGTGCCAAAATTATGATTAAAAATGAAGAAATGGGAAGAACTGCACCCCTAAAACGGGGGGGGGAAGGATTTATGTTAGGGAATTTTTTTTTAGCATGGGCACTGCACAATAAAAAGACGCATCGAATGGTGAAAACCGCATTGTTCTACACCAATTGTAGCGACCTGTAGGTGTGCGCAAAAAAACTGTTACATATATATATATATAAGGCTTCATTTCTGAAATAGTATATTAGATATTGCTTTGAATTGAAAACAACAATAAAAACATTGAAAAGGAAAAAGGTCTTATTTATTTATTACTTTATGTCGGCCTTAGTAATATTACATGTACAGGGTGGATAAATATTTTTTTTAGTTGGGGTCCTCGGCTAGGGGCTCATCATATTTAGGGGTCCTTGATATGAAAAAGTTTGAAAAACCCTGGTCTAAGCTATGGAATTCATGGTACGAAAACGTCTGTCTGTAGCTCCACTTAACTTCGCCATTACTGTATTGTTTCTAATCAATTGTATATATTTTGTATCTTTAGCATGTGAACTGTCATTGTATTATTAATATTTTTCATATGGACTATAGTCTGCCAAGAAACCTTTTCATGTTCATATGTTATATATATATATATATATATATATATATATATATATATATATACGAGACAGGATGCTGTAGAGGGGTCGACCGCAGGTCAATCCTGAACCGTCGTTCAAACTCACATAAAGTAAGTATAATATATATATATATATATATATATAATATATATATATATATATATATATATATATATATATATATATGCGAAATTTGAAACACAAAATAAGATAGCAGTAAACAGAGCAAAGAGAATAACGGCAGATACTGAGAACCTTTAAACGAAGGGATAGGAATGTAATGATTCCTCTACTGAAAACACTGATCATAGCCAAATTGGAATACTGCTCGGTCCTAACATCCCCATATAAAAAAGAAGACATTAGACAGCTGGAAGAGATTCAAAGAAGCTTCACAGCAAAGATCAAGGGGTGTAAAGAACTAAATTACTGGGAAAGGTTACGCGAACTAAACCTATACTCACTGGAAAGGAGAAGAGAGAGATACACCATTATTTACACTTGGAAAATAATGGAGAAACTAGTCCCTAATCTTACTCTGAACCCTGTAACTCCCCAAACAACGGTGGAAAGTAGAAAAGGAAGACTGTGTCGTGTTCCCAAATTAAAGGCGAGACAGGGAACATTTTTAACCCTGAAAGAAAATAAGTTTTGTTGTGAGAGGACCAAAACTGTTTAATCAGCTGCCCAAGGCCTAAGGAACACAAATGGTGTTGCAGTGGACATCTTCAAAAGAAGATTAGACGCCTGGCTCAGAACAATTCCTGATGAGCTGGGCGTACCTGGCCTGTGAGGTGGAGAGTACAAGAAACCAACTCACTACTTCACCAGGCCAACTCGAAAGGAGGGGCGACAAGCTTGACCTTCGTGAAATGAGGAATAATCGCAAGGAACCTTTGAAGGTTGAAAGGTATATATTATATATATATATATATATATATATATATATATATATATATATAATTAGTAATATACTAACGCAAGTGAAACATTCCTATACACAATTTCTCTGTAGCATTGAAGAGTGTTGAGAATTATTTATGGCTTTTAAAATACAAACTGTGACGTTATCAGCTTCAACTCCAGTCACTCATTTGAACTCTTGTCTCAGTTATGTCACATATCTTCCAAATTTGAGGCATTTAAAAATATATATGCCTGGCTCAGGACGGTACCAGATGAGCCGGGTGTGCCTGGCTATGTGCGATGGAGATTGCAAGAGAACAACTCGCTCCTCCACCAAACCAGGCTTAGAGGGGGACAACCAGCTTGACCTCCGTGTGAAGACAGACCAACGCACGGAACTACTACGAGGTTACGAGGTTTACATAAGTAGGTTCCTTTAACTCCCTCCACACATACACACACCACATAAAGATAAATATTTAATTCGCATTTTAATATTCTGCACGTAAGTTAGTTATGTAAAATAGATTAAATATTCGCAATACTCGTAATATTAATTGCAAATCCTTCTCTACTGCACGAAATAGAACAAAGAAATAACCGAACTACTGTATAAAGAAAATATTTCGTATGAATTATTCATTATACCCGAGCTGTTCTTTCATTTTATGGATTTTCGTCTACAAACGATATACATATTTAACTAAATACAGGAGAGAATGATGTTTCACCCAAAGCTTTGCGCTTACAGTAGACGTGAAGTTCTTTGATGTGATTTACTCTGGATGCATAAATTAAATTGTATTGGGCCTGGTTATTACTTTCAGCAAAACTAGGTACACTGTGGGTGGAAAACATCTGGGGAAATCGAAGAACTAGGTGGCAATCTATGTAGCCTCTTCAACACTCTATTGTACAATAGTTCGTTTACCGTGTTTTTATTGTAGGTCGCCCTTATTTGTTGACAATATATATACTTTAATGTAGGAAGGAGGAGCCAAAGGCGAGCGCTCGCAAAAGTGCCCCCCCCCTTTTAGAGGGGGGGGGGGTAATAAAAGTATAGAAAAGAACGCAATCATGAAAATCTTAAGCTTCACATTTGAGCTCATTGTATCAAGATTTGTGAAGCTTTAGATTTTCATGGCTGCGTTCTTTTCTATAGTTTTATTGACCAAATAATTGAACCGACAGTAATTGGGGCGCCGCAGGCACCTCAATTACTGAGGCCCAAGGTGAGAGGGATAGGAATGATGTTCAAAATAAAATACGCCGTAGGCCCACAATTCGATTCGGTTTGGACCGAATGCCCAAGTACCGCAGATCTAGCGAAATCGGGGCGTAGCGCCCGTAGGGCGGTATTTTTGCTAGTAATAATAATACTGGTACACTTTTAATTGTATTTATAACTTTTAACTTGATATAAAATATCATCCAATAAATGTAATTTTTTTCACTATTATCAAATGAATTATAAATTTGACGAACTATTGATAATGTACAGTGGGTTAATAAATTTACACTTATGAAAATTTTGAGCTTTAAATTCAAAGCCAAATGAGTCCGAATTTGTGAAGTTGCCTTTAAAATTTAAGAGACTAGTGAGCTTAAACTCACGAGGCACTTAGATTTTAAACGCAACTTCCCAAATTTTAACCCAGTGAATTCGGATGTGAAGCTCAAAACTTTGATGACTGTGTTCACTTTGTAACTTTATTGTACCACTGGCTTTTCTGTATTGCACGAAAGTGTATAAAATTTTGTAAAAATATGGAAGGACTATATAGGCTAATCTGTATATACTGTAGGTTTTGTTTTTTGTTAAATATATACTAAATCAAAGCCTACCAATATCTAGTCGGTCCGTGCTCGCAGCAAAACATGTAAATAATTTCATAACAAAAACTTTTAACAGAAATTTTTAATCTATTGGAGTTTAACCAAAACCTACTTATACCTTATCGGTCTACGCTCACATTTTCACGTGTTAATAACTTCATATACACAACTTTAACCCTTTGTCGCGCAGTGTGACTTTACTGATCTTGTTCTGGCTGACGCCAGACGATTTTATTCAGTCTCGGAAAGACTTCTATGCAGTAGTAAAGGGTTAAAGTAAATGTTAAGTTCTCGTTGGCGTAACAGTTTCTGCTCAAAATCTTTTGTATGAAATTATTTACATGTCATATTGCGACCGTGGACTAACTGCAGAAACAGGGAGGAAGTGTCACAACAAATAAATTTAGAAGCCTACAAACAGCAGCACTGTAGCTAGACGTTTTTGCGCCCGGTTCGAAGTTCATAAACTGTGTCCCCCTCCCCCGCCCCGTAAAAAAAAAAGAATGTACATGTACACTCATTGTACAGGTTACTACGATAAAATAGCCCCCTTTGTGACCTTGTCTCTAATAACAAATTACCGACAGAGGCAAGGACCTAGGTTTTTTGAAAACTCGGTCCATTACATAAAGAGCCTCCCTTTGAAATTATTTTAGAAATTATTGCAGACAAAACATTTATTATATACAGTTAATATCGTATTTCACTTTAGCGCTGAAACCATTTATTTCCTTTTTTCATTATTCCTACTTTTTAGGAAATTAAAAAAAAAAACATAATTCTCTATTTGCACCCCTATTGCCCCTTGCGACCGATGCTTGGGCAGTGATCGCACCTCTCTTAGTATGGTACGGCCCTATAAAAGATTCTGAAGAGAAATTTTGTATCCAGTGGGAATTTAACATTTACTTTAATAAGTTCACGAGACATTCACATTTTGAATGTAACTTCACAAATTTTGGCCCGAGCACACTGTAAAATGGTGTTTAAAATTGAAACGCATTTTTAAACAAACATTTTGTTCTCACAGCCAGTGAGACCAAATTTGTGAAGCCGCACTCAAAGTCTAAGTGGTTGGTAAGCTTAAAGCAAATGTTAACGTTTCAGTGGTTTAATATTTTCCGTTCAAGCTTTTGTCCGAAATTATTTACGTGTTATTAATGCGAACGTGGACTGACTAAGTATAGGTAGACTTTGATATAATGTTGAAATATGAAAAATACTGTAGAATTGAGCTTCAGAACTTTATTGTTTCTATATGTTTATATAGGTGTCATTTAGTTGTCGGGAAAGAAACCCAAAATATGTATCATTTCAATGACGAATTACTAAAATATTTAGTTTTGAATACAATAAAACCTATACTTTTTGGTTTAGGAAAACAGATACTCGTCGAAAGGGTTAAAACTATTACAGAGCAAACACTTACTTTACTAAATTTAACAATAGTTTATTAGATCCTAAGTATTGGTTTAAAGAACTTATAACATGCTAAGATATAATAATTAATTAATAATTAATTAATCTATACTATAATAAGAGAGCTGTCCGTCTGTCCGTCTGTCTGTCCGTCACACTTTCAGAAATTGTGAGAAAAAATTCAGAAATTGTAAAAAAAATTCAGAAATTGTATTACGGGCGGCAATGTGAAGCTCAAGATTTTCATGACTGTGTTCTTTTCTGTAGTTTAGCAATGGGGGAAGGGTGGGGGTGGGGGTAATGGGGGAGGGGGTTAGCCCCCAAGTTGTATGAATGGGGGTGAGGAGGTTTTGGGAGATACCAGATTCAGAAATGTTGACACAATGTGAAGCTCAAAATTTTCACGGCTGGGTTCTTTTTTTGTAGTTTAGCCTGTCTAACCGTCAGCGAAGCGGCGGGAACTGTACTAGTAATAATAATAATAATAATATAAGCTTAATGTATATATTCAAAAAATTTTAAATCCACAAGACCTTTGGATTTTAAATAAAACTTCACAGTTTTTGGCACAATGGTTTCCGTTGCGAAGCTCAAAATTTGAATGGTTGTGTTTTTTTGTACAGTAAGTTTTTCACCGATAGACTCTTTTTTTTTTTTTTTCCGATATCATAAAAGCGTACGAAATTTTAAAGAAGCCTGGTCTGACTAAGTATAAGTATAGGCTTTGGTTGAACGCATTTCTAATGTATAAGAAAAATGGCCTAAAACAACTAAGAAGCAGTAGTAAAGGAAAGACGATATCATGTTTCTATATAATTACAGTAGGAGTCAGTCAAAGACTACACGTAGCTTTACACTTCAAATAGATAATGGGATATTACAGGCAGATACAGAACGATTCCAAACATTTTATACTAATGGGAAAAATATTATTACCATATGAAAGAATATAGGTATTACATCTTGTTCGTGACTGGAATAAATTTAGCAAAATACGATTTTATCATCAAATCTTTTTATGTTAACAATTTCATAGTATATAATATTACTGTTAACCTCCATATTATGTTATTGATTATAATTCACTGTAGTCAGTATGATCAATATCAAATGTAATTAATTCCTAAGCAACACCATTTGTTTTCACTATCACACGCACATGAAGTATCAATGAAGTAAATTGGGAATGAAACTAACAACTAAATTTTGATGTCATTTGATATATATATATATATATATATATATACACAGTATATATTATATATATATATATATTTTTTTTATTTATTTATTTTTTTTTTCCAACAATGTTTCCAAAAAATCCTTGTGCGATCTATTAATTATTATTTTGGGGAACTCAAGGTCAGTCTCGCATAGGCAGAGAACTATTAAATGCAATGAAATGAGGCATAAACAATACTTGATGTTTTGGCTACTATTGCAGTCTCGTACTGTAAATAAAGTAGGCCTAATTCTCTCCTGAAAACATTTGATGTTTCAAGATGTCACGAATTATACACAACTTATTTACGACCTTTTGCGACATCCCAACCAATCGTGTGTACGGGATTGTGGCGACATCCTCGTCATGTGTGAAAAATATTTGCGCCGTTTATCAAAAAAGTCTTGCTTTAAAAGTTATGAAAAACAGAATCCAAGAAATTCTAAATCAATTACAGTTTAGGAGTTCCATCTGTTTGAATTTACCAAACTGAGTTATTTTAGTTTATATCTACTGTACTGCTTTAACGAAATGAATTATTCATCATTATTATGTCAACTAGTGAATTATCCGTTTCACTGTCTATGTTAGTGTATTTTAACGCTGAAATTACAATTTTTTTGATGCAGGGTATATTTAAATTTTGTTTTTGTTTTCAGATATAAATGATGCCCAGATCCATCGACGACAAAATGGCTGACAAACTTATTCTCTTCGACAGCGATTTAATAAAACGCAACTCCAAACCTATAACGCAAGCTGATTATCCAAAATTTATTAAAATTGTAAAAGCTCCTCCTGTCCAACCAGTACCACAAACTCAAATGGTCCGCCATTTTGCTAACGTAATGGAGGCTTACCATGATCGAATATCGTCAGCTCCCCAAATGATGATGCGTGTCCTTCCCCGATTCCGTCCCGATTACACATCTTGGAATCATCCGTCGAATGAACCTAAACCACCAGGTTATTTATATAAATCTACTTCGTACGATGGACAAACCCTTTCTCTTGCGGATCTTCCAACGCATAGAGTTAGAAACATTCCTTACTATAATAATTCACCAAAAGACACTTACGAAGAAAGAAATCTAAGAAGCAGGAACGTTTACGACGACAATGCCTTAATAATTAACGGATACAGCAACAGCCCTTATCATCTAACTTCTCTAGCTCAAAGTATTCAAAGCCAATGGTCGTCCATGTTTTCCAGAAGTGATTCCGCAGTTCTTATATCACGAGACCTTGAAGTGGAAATGGTAGATAAATTTCAAGATTACGACGGAAAGACTATCAGAGTTGTAAAACCAATTGGAGAACGTTCTCGCATTATTTATACCAAACCTGATAATTTCTCAAACTTCTTTATTGTTGAAAACTCGTTGAATGAACAGCAACTTTCTCCACTTCTCCAAGAAAAAGAAGAAAAGAAAGAAGGAAAAGTAGAAGACGTAGAAATGACAGAAAAAAATGTAAAAGAAGCGAAGGAAGAGAAAGAACCAAAAGAAGCAGAAGAGAAAAAGCCAAAAGGAGAGAGAGAATCTGAAGCTGAAAAACCCCCCTTCCTAACAACAGCGACGCAAACTCAAACAAAAAAGAAAGTCACGTATCGAGATAATAAAACTTTTAAAATGAGGCAAGAACTCGCAAGGGATTCTGAAATGTAAACAAACTGCTAATTTTTAGTACAAACGGCGTGAAAAAAGAATAATCCAAATCTAATAAAATATCTAAATCAATATTTATTGATTGGATGAACATAATTTTTTTTATGAAGTCTTTAAATTGAGGGATCAAATGTAGAATTCGGACCACAGCCTTCTTTAGTTAGCTTTATAAGGCTAACTAACAAAAATATCACGACCTAACCTAACCAATCGTTAGGTTAACTGTACGCCCTTGACGATTGGTTAGGTTAGGTCATGATATTTTCGTTAGTTAGCCTTATAAAGCTAACTAAAGAAGGCTGGGGTCCGAATTCTACATTTGATCCAAATTGAGTTATAAAAATGTTAGACACTATGCAGGATTACTTAATGGACTGTGCTGAGAGTGGATAATGTATATATAATACTAACAATTCCTAGGTTGCTAACCAGATATCATGCTCAATTGTACCACAGTGGAGATACAGAATGAGTACTCCGCTAAATTAAAAATGTCTGCATTCTGTTCGGAACTTAAAATTATTGTCGAACTTTTAAACTGTTAACTTCTATTTTATGAAGATATCTACTTATTTTTTAGATTTTTCTTCTGAAAATTTTTAACTATTCTTTGAGAAGACAAAATTAGCTTTAATTAGTCTAAGCAAAAACTAAATACAAGATACGAAACTCACGAATTTTTCCGCTTTTGAGTGCCAATTGAATTCGAGGTACCTGCCACCTAACGTATGGAGTGAAAACTATATTCTGCACAATAACATACTCCCATGATTTACAGGGTTATTAAATAATTTTTTTAAATTATCACATTCATCCTCAACAAATTACAAACCTGTATTCTTTTATTAATTTAGGGTTAACTACAGTATAATTTAAAAAAATATTAAACTATATAATAATTAATATTAAAGGAGTTTAAATTGACCTTTTTATACGAGTAATCTAGTTCTGCCAAACATTAGATGGCGGTAGAGAAAAAAAAACAACTTTCGCAAAAGTGAGCAGAGTTACGGGTTTTGTTATAACAGTGTTTGGTTTATGATACCGATTGTGATAAATTCTGTGAACTTGAAGAATATTTTGTCATAGAATTCGAAACAGTTGTTTTGAGACTTACCTCGATATGCTATATAGGATCAATAATGGTTGTTGTTGTTGTTGTTAGTTAGCCGATCAGCCCACCCTGGTCGAGCAAGCCGGCAGCACGCAGGTAACCGATTGCCCTCTCCGGAGTGGACCAGAGGTTCAGCGGACTAGTGATGTTGTGTTCTATGTTGTGCTAGAGAGGTACAGTCTGTCATAATGTGTTCAATTGTTTGTGGTGTGTCCTGGCACAGGTGGCAGGTGTCGTCTATGAAGTTGTCTAGTCTGTGTTTATATGTCTGTAAGTTGGGGTGATGTTCACATCGGAATCGTGCTAAGTTAACTCGATCCGATCTGCTCAGGCTGGTCTCTGACCCGTCAGTGGGTGGCGGCTTCGCACCTAGGACCGCATTCGGACTGAGTCGTGTCAGTGCTTTGTGGGTTAGGTGTGTGTGCGTGTGCGTTTTCTGTACTGTGTGATGTCTGTGGGGCGTGGTATAATGTCTCTCTGGTGTTACCTTAATGGTGAGAGGTGTCGGGGCATGATTGTACATAGAGTGGCAAAGGTGTTGTGGGTTAGTTGTAGCTGCTGCTACGAATTATGTTCTCTTCATATCTAAATGTTCCCTAACTTTCAGTATTTTTGTTTCTGTGTTCAGGTGTTCTATTGGTGTTGTTTGAGTGCATCCTGTAATGATACGAAGTGCGTTGTTTTGTATTTTCTGTAAGGTTGTTATGTATACTAACATGAGCTGACAGACATATTAAAGATTTCAAATGCAATACAATATTTATGCGTGTCAGACTTGTTGTTTAATGGAGATGGGGGGGGGCTGTCCCCCAAATTGTGAGCTCCAATATCAACGTAGTTTTGTGCAACAATAGAACGCAAGGGTAGAATTGATTCACCACCATGCTTGACTGTAGGGATGGTTTTCTTTTCGGAAATAGCCTCATTCCCAAAGAGTTCTTTTTTTCGCTTCATCAGTCCGTAGTATTCGGGTTCACTAACGTCCTGTATATTCAAGGTGAGTTTTGGTATAATTTAGACGCTTCACTCGATGGATTTTCTTCAGAAAAGGTTTTTTCTTAGGCTTCCCTGCACATATCCTATCTTCATTCAATATTCGGCGAACTGTAGCAATCGAAACTTTATACCCACTAGACTGAAGTTCCTGATGTATGACATTTGCTGCTGTTCTTGGACTTTTCTTCAGCTCACGGACCATTTTACGAACTGCTTTTTCAGGAAGGACCTTCTTTCTTCCTCGCCCTGGCGATGTAGCAACCGTACCAAGGCGTTTCCGTTTTTGTACACTGGCAGCTATAATCGACATTGTGATGCTAAGGCACTTCCCAGTGTCTTTGTAGCCTTTGCCATCTTTACGAAGGCCAGCAATCTTTTTACGAAGCTCTTCCGATACCTTCTTCGCCATGATTTATCAAACTAATTCAAAGTTTAAATTGGCTCAGCCTTATGTACTTAGGCTTTCTATTTTACAATATTCCGTTTTAATGTAAACTACACATCTGACTATTATGAACTATTCCTGGAGAAAGGCCTATTATAGCGTGTAATAGGCTTGAACACAAAAATATATCGAGGTGTACGAATAATTTTGAGATTTATGGATATATAATTTTGAAACTTATGTATATAAAACTGTAAGACGACTTCTTCATTAATTACATACAGAAAAATATGCATATGATTCACTTGTTCTATTTGTTATTATTATTATTATTATTATTAAGTGGCAGAAAACAGTGGGTGCTTCCCATACCCCATCACGATACTTTTTCATTATTTCTTTATGGGGTACCAATAATTTTTATTTCAACGTATATATATATATATAATATATATGTATCTTCTGGCCCCTAAGTTTTACATTTGCAAGTTTTACAATAGAATATATATATATATATATATATATATATATATATATATATATATATATATATATACACATATACACACCTTGGTTAACCTTGGTTTTGCTCAAGTTTGTCACTTCAACTTAGACCTAGAGTTTAACGTGGAATCTGAACCCCACCTCACCAGCAGCTTAGCGTTTTAACCACTAGGCTACCCAGGGTATCCATTTATCTACCAATCAATTTCTTTTATTGTGTGGAAGGATGAACAGCTGGGTTTTGCTGCGCGCTGCCTGCCGTCATCGGGTCTCGATTACGGGGCCGATGGATTCGTAGTCAGCGACGCTAACCATTACACCACCGAGGCGCATAATATATATATATATATGGTATCCCATAAGTCCGGTATGAGAGGAAAATTTATTTTAAATTAAACTTACAAAAGTAATACATTAAAAAACCCAAATGTTCAAACTGATGTCTTTGTTGTTCGTACATGCTGATATGATGTTCCAGACTTAAACGCACACGTGCCAAAGTGTCTGGTGTGAGTTGTGCACAAACAGCACGGCTATTTTTTTCAAGGTCTTCAATGGTACGTGGACGGTCAATGAACAGAACAGACTTCAGGTGACCACAGAGAAAAAAATATAGGGGAGTGAGGTCCGGGTATCTTGGTGGCCACTCGATTGGTCTCCTGCGCCCAATCTCTTGCCCAGGGAAAACTTCATCCAACCAACGTCGCACCTCACGGCCAAAGTGAGGTGGTGCTCCATCCTGCTGAAAGTAAAACTGATGTCGCACTGCGAGTGGCATTTCGTCCAAATATGGTTCTAACACATCATGCAACACGAGGAGATATCGTTCGGCATTAAGTCCTCCTTCCAGAAATACTGGTCCTAAAACAAGACATCAGTTTGAACATTGTTTTCGTTCTAATCTATTAATTTTGTATATATATATATATATATATATATATATATATATATATAAATTGCGATACGGTCATTATTTTGATGTTGGATTCCGTGAAAAATAGAACATAAAGAAACGTGGAATAAAATAGGACCAAACACTCTGCAGCAGAACATCACTTAATACTGTATATCGACATACTGCTCTCCTATCAATCGTTTTTCAATCTTTGTAACTTCACCAATTCCAACTGCAGACATCCATTCCCACACCCCCGAATTAACTCATCTGTTCTTTCTGTTATTTGAATGTTGTTCTCAAGCTATCTAGTCCCGCGCGTGCAGTAGCATTCATGACTTGGCCCATGTCACTCAGTAGAGAAAGTATTTTCGTCATAAAATACAGCCAAAATCTACCTATACCAAGTCTGTTAAAACCTTTCAAATTTGTTCATACACCTAAACGAATCAAAAAGCCAAGCTATGTTTACAAAATTGAAAATTCAGAGAAAATGGAAAATGATGAATTTTAATGCCCAACTCATATATATATATATATATATATACGTATATATATATATATATGATGAAAATAACCACGAAGAAAAGTAAAACACGAAATAGCGCTCAAGCGCTTTCGTCTAATGACATCCTCAGAAACACGGCGTGCTCCTGAGGATGTCATTTGACGAAAGCGCTTGAGCACTATTTCGTGTTTTACTTTCCTTCGTGGTTATTTTCATCATAAATATTATTCACGTGTTACTTTCGTGAAATAATTTTCATATATATATATATATATACCTTACCTTACCTTACAACCTTACAAAGGTTCCGCGTGATGATTTCTCATTTCGCGAAGGTCAAGCTTGTCGCCCCTCCTCTCGAGTTGGCCTGGTGAAGTAGTGAGTTGGATTCTTGCGCTCTCCACCTCACATAGCCAGGTACGCCGGCTCATCGGGGATTGTTCTGAGCCAGGCGTCTAGTCTTCTTTTGAAGATTTCCACTGCAACTCCCTTCGTGTTTCTTAGGTCTTTGGGCAACTGATTAAACAGGTTTGGTCCTCTCACTACAAAACTATTTTCTTTCAGGGTTAAGGATGTTCCCTGTCTCGCCTTCAATTTGGAATACGACACAGTCTACCGCTTCTACTTTCCATCGTTGTTTGGGGAGTTATGGGATTCAGAGTAAGATTAGGGACTAGTTTCTCCATTATTTTCCAAGTGTAAATAATGGTGTATCTCTCTCTTCTCCTTTCCAGTGAATATAGGTCTAGTTCTCGTAACCTTTCCCAGTAATTTAGTTCTTTGCACCATTGATCTTGGCTGTGAAGCTTCTTTGGATCCCCTCCAGCTGTCTAATGTCTTCTTTTTATATGGGGAAGTTAGGACCGAGCAGTATTCTAATTTGGGTATTATCAGGGTTTTCAGTAGAGGAATCATTACATTCCTATCCCTTCGTTTAAAAGTTCTCAATATCTGACTCGTTATTCTCTTTGCTCTGTTTACTGCTATCTTATTTTGTGTTTCAAATTTCGCATCATCTGTCATTACAACCCCTAAATCTTTTGCTCTGGAATTTCTCTGAATTTCCTGTCCATTTGGGGTATAATATTCCATGCACTTTAGGTCTTCTCTTTTTCCGTACCGTAATAGCTGAAATTTTCGGTGTTAAACTTCATATTGTTGTCTTCAGTCCACTTGTAGATTTTGTTTATGTCGGTTTGTAGAGATCCTATGTCTTCTGGGTTTCTTATTTTTCTACTGATCTTTGTGTCATCCGCAAAGGATGTTACTGTGCTGTCTCTGTTAACGTCCTCATCTATGTCAGTTAGCATGATTATGAAGAGTAGTGGAGCTAATACTGTTCCTTGTGGTACTGAGCTGAGGACCTCTGATTCTGATGAAGATACTCCTTGTACTGTAACGACTTGCCTCCGCTCACTAAGGAAATTATATATCCATTTCCCTACTTTTCCTGTTATTCCCATATATTTCAGTTTATGTATTATGATTCCGTGGTCACACTTGTCGAACGCTTTAGCAAAGTCTGTGTATAGTACATCATAGTTTTCATTACTTTCAAGTGAATCAATAATGTTGTTGTAGTGTTCCATTAGTTGTGATAGGCATGATCTCATTGATCTGCCCGATCGAAACCCGTGTTGGTTATCATTGAATTTTTTCTGAGTTTCCAAAAAGTCATAGATTTTCTGTCTAACTATTCTTTCAAATATTTTAGTGAGATGAGATGTAAGCGACACTGGCCTATAGTTTTTGGCCTGGGATCGATCTCCTCCTTTATATATTGGGACTATGTTCACGCTCTTCAGGATGCCCGGTATTTCTCCCGTGTCTAATGATCGTCTCCATATCCAGTATAGGGGCTCAGCGATTGCATTCTTGCAGTTTTTGATCAGTGTGGCATTCCATTTATCCGGTCCTGCCGCTGAGTGTGTTTTTAGTTTCCCTATGGCTTGTGTAATATATATATATATATATATATATATATATATATATATATATATATATATATATCCCGCAAGGGGGTTCTAAGCTCGTGCTCTTGAGTGCTCTTTGTGCTCGTTTGTACGTGCTTGTTCCTGGAGGTTTCATGTGCGCCCTCCCGGCCCTAGCACCCAAGGATGATGGGGCTCGACCCTGCAGTCCTTGTCATCCTTGGTCTTGTTCCACTTCGACTGTCCCTTCCACCCTTTCTTTTTCCTCTGTCTTTCCTCTCACTTTTTCGTTGTTTTTCCGCCGAGATATGCCCTTTTAAATAGAGGCGAATCGGTTCTTCCATACATAGGAAAAATAAACATTTTTTTATGGACAACCATTTTTATTTATATAATATGCTCTACATCAGTGTTTCTTAACCGGGGGGCGCGCCCCCTAGAAACAGGAATTTCTCTAATTGTATTTGTTATTCTCTTAACGAGAGCATGGGCTAATATTGAGAAGTTATTGAGAATGTTATTTTGATTGAAGGGGGGCGTGGAGGGAAGGACCAATTCCTAGAGGGGGCATGGTAGTAAAAAGGTTAAGAACCACTGCTCTACATGGTTGCCATTGTTTTGAAAACACATTTCAATACGTGTTCCCCACTGTTGATGAACACGCATTAGCACAGTTGACGTTATGCTTGTAATGGCGTTGGTGATACGTTCCTTTAGATGATTTATGTCTCGTATCTTTTCCTGATACACCATGGCCTTCAAATGCCCCCAAAGATAGAAATCAAGGGGGGTGAGATCTGGGGATCTGGGAGGCCACTCCACAGGACCACGCCGACCAATCGAAGCATCCGGAAACTGCTGATCCAAATACCGACGCACGTGAAGACCATAATTTAAATTTTCCTATGTATGGAAACTTACGGCCCACCCTGTGATATATATATATATATATAATATATATATATATATATATATATATATATATGCTAACTTATTCAGTTATTATTACCATACTTAAATTAGAGGTTTCAGGAAATAGGCTTAGGCCTATGTCAGGTATACTACATCAGTTTTTAATTTTAAACGTGAGCCGTTTATTCGAAAAATTAAGACTGTATATAACTGATAACTTTTGTGAAGATGATCACGCAGCACCAGACTTTCGACACTTTCTCATCCTTTTTCTGTCCAACTCTCTAACGCGAGGGTTAATCGGTATTTTCAATCTTTCATCTACTCAACCGATCAACTCTGGAACAATCTTCCTCAATCCATCTTTCCCCCTGTTTATGACCTCCAATCTTTCAAACGCAGATTGTCTAGGCATCTCCTTTATTGATTTGGGCTCTCTTCTTCCATGGCGGGGGGGGGTGGGGGTGGACGCTTTAGCGGGCGTTCGCCCTTGGCCCATCCTTCTTGCATAAAAAATAAATAAATAAGCAAGGGTGACACAGAAGAGCTCCGCCCATGGGGGGGGGGCGCCTGCCCGCCTATGACGTCATCAGTGTAATACTTCACCCACCACCAGATTCATTGCGAGTGGACGCCTTCACGTTGTCTGTAATAACGAACATGCGATTTATATGGTTCAAGGAAACGAAACTATGTAGATTTTATGTGATTATGTGATTTGGGGCATAGCATGCTTGCAGAGGAAAGAACATATCTTATGGAAGAAGGGAAACTATGTTATAAAGTGTCATTCCCAAAGAGTTGGGACTTCGCAAGACAAACCTTTTGACCGACAGATCGAATTCTGGACACGTTAGGGAAATTTTCTCAGATGCAAAATTTTTCTATCAAAGCGTTTGGATTTGCATAAGCGAAAACACAGAAACAAATGATCTAACCTGACCAACCTAACCAAACCTAACTTACAACCTTCATTTACAAAGCGAAATATAAAAAATTGTATGGACAATAAAATCAGAGAAAATCCATTTTGCACCATTAAATTTTTTTTTCATATATATATATATATATGTATATATATAAATATAGGAAAATTGTTTCACGAAAGTAACACGTGAAAAATATTTATGATGAAAAGAACCACGAAAGAAAGGAAACACAGAATGGTGCTCAAGCACTTTCGTCTAATTACATCCTTGGGAACACTGAAGTAAATAAAGAGTTCGAGACTATATATATGTACAGTAGGTCACAAAAAAAAAAATATGTATATAATAATATAGAAATAAAAATTGTGGGAGGAGCATACAAATTTGTAAGGAAAACTACCAATTTTAGCACTTTGCTCTTCTTGTCCAAATCTGTTCTGAACGAATTCCAAACAACAGGATCAAGTGGATTGTTTACAACCAATTTTATAGATAATGCCTGAGTTATTGGTAGGCCTAATTTTAACTATGATATTTTTCACAATATTGTTATATGAAAATACTACATTAATATAAAAAAGTTTAAGTACATTAACAATGCCTAAAAAGCCTGGGAAAAATGGAAGTACTAAAATATTCTTTGACAAAGTGCGAGTGTTATTATTCACGCGATAGAATAAAATTGGTTGTAAACAATGTGACTCCTTTTACATTGGTCAGACGGGACAGTCGTCCAGTGCCCTTTTTGTCCATTTGTTAGAGTTATCCCACTGTATTGATTGGAATATGCTTCAGTTTTGTTTCACTCTAGCAACATTGTTAATAGAAATATTCTTGAGTCTGCTATTATTCAACTTACAAATAATTTTAACATGAGCTAGGGTCTTTTTCCACTTGATCCTGTTGTTTTGAATTCGTTCAGAACGGATTTAGACAAGAAGGGCAAAGTGCTAAAACTTTGGTAGTTTTCCCTTATAAATTTGTATGCTCCTCTTACAATTTTTATTTTTCAATTTATTTTTATTTTTTGTGACCTACGTATATATAATTCAGGCATTATCTATAAAATTGGTTGTAAACAATCCACTTGATCCTGTTGTTTTGAATTCGTTAAGAACAGATTTAGACAAGAAGGGCAAAGTGCTAAAATTGGTAGTTTTCCTTACAAATTTGTATGCTTCTCCCACAATTTTTTATATTTATTATATATATATATATATATATATATATATATATATATATATATATATATTTTTTTTGTGATCTGTATATAGTCTCGAACTCTTTATTTACTTCAGTGTTCCTGAGGATGTCATTAGACGAAAGCGCTTGAGCACCATTCTGTTTCCTTTCCTTCGTGGTTTTTTTCATCATATATATATATATATATATATATATATATATATATATATATATATATGGGGTTGTCCCAGAAGTCTTGACTCGTAGGGAAAATAGAATTATATTTTTAAATTGAAACAAACATTTCTAATGTCAGTTTTACATATTTCAGGAAAGAAAATAACCCCTGATGGCTTAGTATACCACTGAAGAGAAAGTGAAACTAGTATTGCTGCATGTTTCCAGAAAAAGCCAGAGGGAGGCATGTTCGTGAAATAACTGACATGCTTCCCTCTGGCTTTTTCCGGAAACATGTAGCAATACCAGTTCCACCTTCTCTTGATTGGTATACTGAGTCATCAGGGTATTTTCTTTCCTGAAATATGTACGACTGACATTAGAAATGAGTTTGTTTCACTTTAAAAATATAATTTCTAATTTCCCTATGAGTCCAAACTTCTGGGACACCCTATATATATATATATATATATGAGTTTTGGTTCTGTTTTTTAAAATGTAATATTTCCGTCGAATACAACACGTTCACATGTACCTTTGATCCAAATTGCAACACAAATTGTGAAAAAATGTTGCGTTGCTTGGAAACTATATTGATTATCGCAGACAACATAATCAATAACAGGGAGCGCCTTTACTTCAGTGGATATCACAGTTTCCCTATAATCGAAATAAAGATACCGAGGTCGGGGGTTCGAATCAAGGTAGTGCTAGTTAATAATAATCCGGGAGTTAGTACAATGGGCCGCATTAGTTGGGAGATACGAAATTTATTGCGATTACTCTCCAGTTTATTTTTAACTCGTTTTTCGGAAATCCCAGCAACAGACAGGAAAAGTAGTCGGAATAATGTTTTTAGGTTTAGCATAGCAACAAAATTTTAGCACCCCCCTCCACCCCGTTCCCCTCCCCGTAAAAACATCACTGGTTTAATTAAAACTTCATGAAAGTTATACAAATATATTTTATACTTTATGGAATCCATGAATCATTTTGGGGAAGTCAATTAAAGCCAGTCACAAAAGCTTAAATGGAATGGAATGACTCATAAATAGTAATTATTTAATGTTTTGGTTATTATTTGCTTATTATTTAATAATGATATAAAATAAACTTATTTCTTTTTGAAAACAAACCTACTTTTTTCAAAAATGTTGTTATTAATTCTGTTTATATTATTTACGATCAATTTGCATCAGCGACGACACGAATTGTTTAAGGTTTATTGTTTTAAAATTTATGTAAGATTGAATAGAAGCAGTTTATGAGGGCATTCGCCCTTGGCCCCTCCTTCCTGCTTAAAAGAGAAAATGATTTACCGTTGAGAAGTTCTATAATTCTTTTATAAATTTACTAAGATCATTTTCTCGTATCAAAGTATTTTAGTTTTGAAATTACGATGTTACGCCATTTTGTTTTTCTTTTTCAGATACAAGTGAGGCCCAAATCCGATGACAGAATGCCAGAAAAAATTGTTCTCGTCGACAGAGATTTAGTAAAACGTAAACCTAAACCGAAACCCATGCCCAAAATGCAGGACGAATATCCAAAGGTCATTAAACTCGTAAAATCATCATCTGTCGATCCAGTGCCACAGCGGCAAATGGCCCACCATTCTACTAACGTAACTCGAATTCTTACCCCTCAAATGGAGGTTTACAATAATGGAATATCGCCAGCTCTTCAAGAGGTGATGGTACCCCAACCACGTCCTGATTACGCATCTTGGAATTATCCGTCGAATGAACTTAGACCGCCAGGTTATTCATATAGATCAACGTCTTACGATGGTCAAAACCTTTCTCTTGCAGATCATCCAATGCATAGAATTAGAAACATCCCTCACTATAATTTACCAAGAGACGCTTACGAGGAAAGAAATTTAAGAATCAGGAACGTTTACGATGACAATGTCTTAATAGTGAACAAAGGCGCCAACAATACCTATAGGAATTTAGAACCCTATCATGTAACTTCTGCAGCGCCAACCATTCGCAGCCAACGGTCGGCCATGTTTTCCAGAAGTGATTCCGCAGTTTTTCTCTCACGAGAACTTGAAGTTCAAATGATAAACAAATTTCAAGACAACACCGGAAAGACTTACAGACTTGTTAAACCAATTGGAGAACGTTCTCGCATTGTTTATACCAAACCTGATAATTTCTCAAACTTCTTTATTGTTGAAGACCCATCGAATGAACAAAAACCCTCACCACATCCTACGGGAAAAGAAGAAGTAGAAAAGACTGAAGAAGATTTAAAAGGAGTAGAAGAGGAGAAAGAGCAACAGAAAGAATCAAATGAAGATACAAAAGAAGTAGAAGAGGAGAAAGAGCAACAGAAAGAATCAAATGAAGAAGATTTAAAAGAAGCAGAAGAGGAGAAAGAGCAACAGAAAGAATCAAATGAAGAAGATACGAAAGAAACAGAAGAGGAAAAAGAGGAACAGAAAGAATCAGAGGAAGAAGAGAACGAGCTAGAAAGTGAAAAATCATCCTCTATCGCAACAGCATCGACACAAACTCGGAAAGAAAAAAGGAGAGTCACGTACCAAAACCCTACAAAAAGCTTTAAACTGAAACAAGAATTCAAAAAATTTGTTAGAATGAAAACGCTCTGACTTCGGTTGGTGCAAATGTCGTGGAAGAGAATAAGATAAACCTAATAAAATACTTAACCCTTTAGCGCACAGTGTTAACTTTATCGATTTTGTTCTGGCTAACGCCAGACAATTTTATTCAATCTTGAGAAAGACTTCTGTGCACTAAAGGGTTAAAACCAAGACTGATTACAGTTTTACGAACTCGTGAAAATGAGTCAAAACTGTTAAATCAGCGATTCTGAAGCTGTGGTGGCGTGCCATATTTGGCAAGAGAGCTTCTCACTAGTAGTAAACGTAAACCAAAGGTTAAAACTCAGGTGGTACGCGAGACAACATTTGAGAACCCTCGTGTTAGACATTCTCTAGGGTAGCGTTGTGAACTGCGCAGAGAATAAGTAAAATATATAGGTTTAAGTTTGTAGTATTATAGAGCCTTTTAAATAGGATACACAAACCTTACCTATACAAATTCGCGATGGGTGTGACTTAATTCCACGTTAATATGAAGCTCCTCTTTACTCCATAGCTTGCGTGAAGGTAAAATGCACGTTATATATTGACTGAAAGACAAATTGAAAAAACTGAATATATACATATATGTGCATCTTTTATTCAAAACTTAAATTTTCTATACAATTTACTCCGAAAGTTTACAAAATGACTCATATAATGAGTAACTTGTGATAATGAACTGTAAAACGCCAGCTTCAGATAGTATATATTGTAAATTTGATTAAGTTCCTGATAAAAAGACTTAAAATCGCATTTTCTAATGAATTATAACATCGTTTGTAAATTTTAAATTGTAAGAAAAACAAAATCTATATGAATATTTTTTCACATACGACTATTACTAATTTATGAACTTTTGTAAATCTAATTTAAAGTATTGTACAACTATTTATTTTAGTCACTGTATACAAAATTTTTCAAAATATAAGTTTTTTATGAATCCTAGTTTTTGTCACTGATGTATTGTACAAACACTATGTCTATTATCGCTTCTGTTCTGAGAGTCAAAAAATGTTATTTTCAACAAGTGTTTTCAATATTTTTAACGTTAAAAAGAAATTCTCGGTGCTCTTCCAATATGTGCTCTACCGCGAAACTGTGATCTACCATATTCCAATACGTGTTCTACCGTGAAACTAGCCTTATAAGGCTAACTAACGAAAATATCATGACTTAACCTAACCAATCGTTAGGTCAACTATACGCCCTTGACGATTGGTTAGGTTAAGTCGTGATATTTTCGTTAGTTAGCCTTATAAGGCTAACTAACGTACCTGCTGCTAATCCGAATAATCTAAGGTAGATCACGTATTGGAATGTAAATTTTCGCGGTAGAGCACATATTGGAAGAGCACCAAATTCTCATATAAACTGACATTAATTCAGTACTTTATTGAATAATGAGAAATAAAAGTAAATAACTTTATTTCGTTTATTAAAAAATTTAACGGTGCATTTCCACTATACTCCCACAATTTCTTCTTTCCCAGTTAAGTCAACTGTACACCTTTAACAATTGGTTAGGTTAAGTCGTGATATTTTCGTTAAAATATTCGTTAGTTTTAACAGAAAATATCACGACTTAACCTAACTAATTGTCAAGGGCGTACAGTTGACCTAACTGGGCATTCAATTTAATTTATTATTTTAGTACTGTAAAGCAAAAACAAGAATACATGGGGGCCCTGATCTTCAGGTGATCCAATTTTATTTTCCTTTATTTCTCTCTATTTTCTTTCGAAAATATTGAAATGAATCTCAAAGATTTTTGCCTGAAAAGCTGTCATACTTCCCAACGACATATTCAGTCAAGAATTCTCTGATTAGACTACTTGCTACTAAATACAAGACTAAACGTTAATGCCAACACTGCGTAAACCTATAAAGATGTTTTGCATGCCTTATGTAATGTATTCTTTCTGAATAAAGACTCTTTTGTCTGTTTGAAGTTTGTGCATGGTCAAGCCTAGAGAAAATATAAATAAATAAATAAATAAATAAATAAATAAATATATATAGGTTTAAGTCGTGATATTTTCGTTAAAACTAACGAAAATATCACTACTTAACCTTACATGAAATCCCTGAACATTTTAGGGATTTCATGAAATCCCTAGTTACACAGATTCCCTGTAATATATATATATATATATATATATATATATATATATTTCAACTGCAAAGAACACGCAGTATAATTAACGTAAAGAACGACGCTTGTATAGGAGAACATTCTGCGCAAGATGAGGAGGGAGAACCTCATTTTTTCACTTTGTTCGTTCTCCCTCCTCATCTTGCGCGGAATGTTCTCCTATACAAGCGTCGTTCTTTACGATATATATATATATATATATATATGATGCAAACCCACAAGGAAAAAGAAAAATGATTCCAAGGTCTTTCGTGTATTCAGAAGTACACCTCGTCAGAGAATGAAGAGAGAAGGCGAGATGCCCAAAATATGTAGAGCGGGGCGGAAACAAAAAGATTAACACATAATTAACAAGAGTTAATGAGAGGCAGAAGGAATTTCAGCAGGATATTGTCAATTTTATACATTCCCGCACTGTTATTGAAATTATTTTTAAAATGGATAAATGCACATTCTAGAATATTCCTTTCAATTATATCTCTGTTTTTAACGAGCGCTTTGCTTTAGAACTATCCCACTTGATGCTATGACTACATCTACTAAATTATGTTATGATACTAAATTATGTTATCTTATTTCATTTTTAGATAACTAACTGCCTTAGGAAAGCCAAAAATAGGCATTATAATCATGTAATTGTAAAGGAATTTGAGCATAAAAATATCCTTAGCCTACCTTACCATGTTAATTTTCAATATCTTCCGACTTTACTTAAAGCAATTGGCATCAATGTAGTCTTTAAGTATAATAATACCATTAAATCACGCCTATGGTTGCCAGATTTTTCAAATGCTCATGCGGGACAAAATTTTCTGAGTTTTTTTTAAGACCAAATTTTTTTTTCAAATTGAAACTAAATTTCTTCAACGGTTACAACAAACAAAATTAGAAAAATTTTATATTTAACAATTAAACACCGTGAATAAATTGAAATTATTATACATAATATTGAAATTCTAAATCAATTCATCCCTAAAAAATTTGCTTAAAAAATATTTTTTGTGGGACATTTTGAACGCGAGATTTTGACGCGGAATTTTGACGCGAGTTTTTTGGATCAAATGCGGGACTGTCCCACGGGACGTCTGGCAACCCTAATCACGCCTAATAAAGAATAGCCCGGATAATGTTGTTGGTTGTGTGTATTCGATCGGATGTACACAATGTAACTCAGTATATATAGGCCAAACAGGTAAAACGTGTAAAACGTGTAGAACGTGTAGAACAGCAAATAATTTTAATGCTTTGTTTAACCATATGTATAGATGTAATCATAGCAACAAGTGGGATAGTTCTAAAGCGCTCGCTAAAAACAGAGATATAATTGAAAGGAATATTCTAGAATGTGCATTTATCCATTTTAAAAATAATTTCAATAACAGTGCGGGAATGTATAAAACTGACAATATCCTGTTAAAATTCTTTGTACCTCTCATTAACTCTTGTTAATTATGTGCTAATCTTTTTGTTTCCGTCCCGCTGTATATATTTTGGGCATCTCGCCTTCTCCCTTCATTCCCTGACGAGGTGTACTTCTGAATACACGAAAGGCCTTGGAATAATTTTTCTTTTTCCTTGTGGTTTGCATCATTCATTTATTTCACATTTTTAATTGTGAAGTTCATTGCATATATATATATATATATATATATATAACAGCCTAATTTATACCCGGTGGTCGCAAAAGTCTCAATCTATTTCATATAAGGAGTGAGCAAGAAATAGATTGGAACTTTTGGGACACCCTGTACTTCACAAATGTGAAGTAAATATTTCAACTACTGGTTCGTAGCGGCCATAATATAGTATTACTAAAAACAGTAGGCTGATAAATATGCAGTTTCGTGGCCACCAAATTTTTGAGAGTCGAACCCCGCACATGAATTGATTGGCCGAAACTGATGACGTCATCATGAACTATCGGTCAACCGTAGCCAATCATATAGATTACATCATCAACTTTTGACCTACCAGGATTCATAATCAGTATGTACTGTATATACTCGTATATATATAAAGTTTATGGGGGACCATTTTTTTTAACTCTGGCCAAAAGTTGGTCACGTGGGAAATAACTAACCAACTTAGACGACCACCTAACCTAGTGTAACCTAATCCAGACGTAAGAGTAATAGTAACCTACCTCCGATGCACACCACCTCCAGAAACAATTAATGACACCTCAAATTGAAATGGACCTTAAAACGATCATATTATGAACAAAAGCACGACTAATTGGAATTTTACTATAATTTAAATGGGTATTATCAAACCGTGTGTGTGTATCTTTCGACAGTGCTAGTTTAAATGAACGTCTCTTCCTACAACATCCAACCACATTATGTTCAACATTTTTTCTTTATACAAATTGCCGTTCGTTTCACATTTTGTACAAATCATTGGACCTTTCTATCAATAACTTAAACTGTAAATATATAATAATAATTTACTTTCGTTTTGTATTAATTCTATATGAACATCCTTAGACACATCTTCACCTCACGACAGCCCAATAAACTTTAAACTCTAATTGGGTATATGTATAAAGAATGACCACTATTGCATAATAGTGGGCATGATTTCAACTTTGGGTATGATTTCAACTTTACCAAATACGAGGTGGCCAGGAAACTACACATGAACCACATTTTTAAAAGAAATTAAACATCTTCACCTTTTCGATACCATTTTAAAATTCATTTTTGGAGTTCAATTTAATGAAAGTTTGTCAACGATCATTTGGGAAAATTCTATTTGTATGTCAAAGGATTAAAATTATGAGTTAATTTACTTTGATAAGTAAAATTTTGTTATATTTGGTAAGTTTCAACTTCACGTATTAAACAATTTAATACCTTACTTGGTTCCAGAGATATTGTATTATTAAGTTGTCAGTTAGAATTAGATGGTCATTG
>JAJOZX010002230.1:665000-688774 GCA_023014485.1 Bathynomus jamesi
CCCTGGCTAATGTTAAAATTATTTGTAAGTTGAATAATGGCAGACTCAAGAATATTTCTATTAACAATGTTGCTTGAGTGAAACAAAATTGAAGCATTATTCCAATCAATACAGTGGGATAACTCTGACAAATGGACGAAAAGGGCACTGGACGACTGTCCCGTTCTAACGTAATAGTGATGCTGTTTTACACGCGTGTGCAAATCCTTTCCCGTCTGTCCAATGTAAAAGGAATCACATTGTTTACAACCAATTTTATAGATAATGCCTGAATTATAGGTACAGCTATTTTTTATAAATGATATTTTTCACAATATTGTCATATGAAAATACTACATTAATATTCGAAAGTTTAAGTACATTAGCAATGCCTAAAAAGCCTGGGAAAAATGGAAGTACTAAAATATTCTTCGAAAAAGTGCGTGTTTTTATTCACACGATAGAATTTAGTTTTGCCTTGTTAAGACAAGATTCTAACAAATCAGGTGGGTAACACAAATCACTTCCAATACTGTTGATTTTTTTCTAATTCTGCATCCATGTACTCCGGACTGGCGATCCTAAGAGCGTGGAGAAACTGAAGAAAATATGGCTTTCTTGATCGGAGTGTCATGTCCGATTGACGATATGCTTGACTTTCTCTCCCGAGAATTACATAAGTATGACCTGCCACTACCCGGACACATAGTTTTGGAACTCATTAAACTTTGCATCAAAGACTGTAAATTCACTTTCAATAGCGAGTATTATCAACATGTTTTTGGAATGGCCATGGGTTATCCCTTGTCGCCCCTTCTCTTGAAATCACTTACATTCCGAGAATCCTAGGGGCTGACATCCCATGGTTGCGG
This sequence comes from Bathynomus jamesi, assembly GCA_023014485.1. NCBI lineage: Eukaryota > Metazoa > Arthropoda > Malacostraca > Isopoda > Cirolanidae > Bathynomus > Bathynomus jamesi. Next base: position 665,852 of record JAJOZX010002230.1, read on the forward strand.
TACGTCGACGATATTTTGTATATCTGGCCCATGAAGCGTGACCTGGATGACTTCCTCCTTCAGTTAAATAATCAAGTTCACTCCATTAAGTTTACGTTAGAAGTGGAACAAAACAACTCACTCCCGTTTTTGGACGTGCGTGTACATAGGGAAAGCCCAGGTTTTAAATTTAGTATTAATCGAAAAAAAACAAACAGCTTGTCCTACGTACACTTTTACTCTGGACATGACACCCCCATAAGAAGGCCATATTTCCTTCAATGTTTCTCCGTGCTCTTAGGATCGCCAGTCCGAAATACATGGATGCCGAATTAGAAAAAATCAAGTGTTGGAAGCGATTTGTGTTACCCACCTGCTTTTTTGGAATCTTGTCTTAACAAGGCAAAACGAACTTTCTATCGTGTGAATAATAACCCTCGCACTTTTTCGAAGAGTATTTCAGTACTTCCATTTTTCCCAGGCTTTTTAGACATTGCTAATGTACTTAAACTTTTGAATATTAATGTAGTATTTTCATATGACAATATTGTGAAAAATATCATAGTAAAAAATAGCTCTACCTATAATTCAGGCATTATCTATAAAATTGATTGTAAACAATGTGATTCCTTTTACATTGGACAGACGGGAAAGGATTTGCACAACACGCGTGTAAAACAGCATCTGTTGTTTTGAATTCGTTCAGAACAGATTTAGACAAGAGGAGCAAAGTGCTAAAACTCTAGTAGATTTTCCTTATAAATATGTATGCTCCTCCTACAATTTTTATTTTTCTATTTTATTTTATTTTATTTTATTTTTTGTGACCTATATATAGTCTCGAACTTGTTATTTATTTAGTGTTCCTGAGGATGTCATTAGACGAAAGCGCTTGAGCACCATTCTGTTTCCTTTTTCCTTCGTGGTATATCTATATATATATATATATATATATATATATAAATAATTTATTTTCCTAAAAAAAATATATTTAACGTTACCTTCTTTTCCATAACTATCTGATTCTTCACCTCAACTGGGACATCAGGAATGGCCCAAGCGATTATACCAGTGAGCAGAAAAATTATGTGCTGGAAGATATAATTATTATTATTATAATAAAAAGGATAATTAGAAGAAATTCACGAGTTAGCTGATAAGTTAATAATGTTTTGATATAGGCGTAAAAGTATACAGTAATTAATAAGGTACGAATATTAAAATAGTTTCAATTCTAAAATGCAACAAGAGCCTATCGTAACTTTCACTGAATGATATCGCAAAAGTTATAAACTGCCTCAGCGCCCTCTGTTAGACGAAAGACGTTAAACGAATCAAGTGATAAAAGCTATAAAAACATTCAACAATGATTCAGGAGAATGTAACGTTTTTCGATCCTTATACCCGATCCGGTTCCCCTTTCAAGGGGGACTTATTTTTCCCGATTGGCGTTGTTACCGCCCGTCTTTGTGCCATTAGTTCGATGAAGGATGTAAGGTGGAACAACCAACCAATCTATATACCCTTCGTATGAATTGATGATGTAGAAACATCCCATATATACACCCCCCCAAAGGTACCAACTTCTTTTTTTATGTTTTTCTTGTCGTTTACTGACCTCAAATATTAATATAAAAGCTAATCGTGCCGTGAACACATGCCAGAATTGGAGTGTGATTTCGTAGGGAGTGGTGCTGTTAGGAGGATTCCTGTAGGCTCTGTAAGAACATTCATTTGGCCAGGCTTTGTCTCCATACAGGTCCTTGCTCGGACCCATTCCTGTCTTGTATTCGGACACGTTGAAGACTGCGAGTGAATTACATCACAGATTACATTCAGATCATGTGTTTATGGTAAACAAGAGTTCATTTCACTTCACATGAATATGTCAACAGAATATTGCGGAATTTAATCCATATCAATGCTTAAATTGAATACAATACAAAATATGATGTTTTGTTAATATTTCATGGTTTAAAATTCAGGGATGGCCAACTTCTGTTTGCTTGGGGCAATTTTGTTTTACCCTCAGGAATCTAGGAACCGGACTTCTATAGTGAAATATGGATGAAGAAAAAACATTGAAAATAATAATGACTCAGAAAATGTCTACCGGTCAAAAATGAGAGAGATTACGTCACCATATGAGGCTCTCCTTGAAAGAAGCTACTTTTTCGAAGGAGGGTCTCATATATTACAGTACTAAAACAGTTCAGTAATAATAAAAGAATATCACTGAAGATGTTACTGAGAGCTTTGTGAACAGTAATTGATGTCAGATTTAAAATACAAATAGATAAAACATGATTTTACTTCAAGATTTGTTTTTAATATTTTGTGATGAATAATATTTGTATTTTAGTTATGTCGGGAATTTTCCGACAAATATCCTAGCACGGGGGCTGGGCAAAAATGTCTCACGTGCCAGAAGCGGGCTGCGAGTCGACAGTTGGCCCTCCCTGGTTTAAACCAATGAAATAAATTTTTATCATATGGTGGTAACAATTTATGGATTAAATTATTATTAATGAAATACAAATATTTTATAAATAACGGTAATACATGAAAGTATACATTAATAAATAAATAAAAATACAAACTTGATAATGTGTTAGTAATATATCCTTCCAGACTGTATCCATCCGAGTAAGCGAACATGAAGACAAGTCTCGGAATAAAGTCACTGGTGTAGGATATTACCAGAGCCTTTGAAAGTTCAAACAAGAATAAGATAAGAAACATCAGCAAAAATAACTTTCGTGTCCGATCACTGTATGCATATTCATATCAGAAATGAAATACATTACGACCCAAGTTATAACTTCAGTCCTTTCTACTTCATCAAATATTACTAGCACTAAACAACAGATGAGACAAAGTCCACCCGTTTTAGTATTCTTCATAATCTCAAAAAAAAAAGGGATTTGTAAAAATTTTTTCTTACGTTTGTAAGTACGGAAGTGTAAGTAATCGCCTTTAGAATGTTGAACCATATTCCGATATCTTGCACCCTTTGCGGCAGAGGTCTTCGGCTCTTCGTCAGGTACTTGTAGGCATCGAGACGAATTTCAACTACGTTGTTAATAAGCGCGAACAAAGGTGCGAGAGGAAAGGCAGCCACGAACAAAGTGATGAACCCATATTGAATGACTGTCAAGGAAATACATGGTAACTAACCCATTTCTATATAGAGTCCGAGACGGATCCGAGGACCTTTGTATTGTTGTATAAAGTACGTGAAGAGTATTTGTTTGCTTTTCTGGTTGTAGAGGGCATTTCAAAAGCCCTCGTGGCCACGTTACAGCACCGATGAACGTTAGATCAGCGAGATTAACAGACATTGGGTCTCCTCACTAGTTGGATGGATGACCGTCCTTCGCGTTCAGACGATTTAGCGACTTCTAAATGGTTCAGATCACGCGTAAAGCTGTTGGTTTCCTCCATCACACGCCCTTTGTTTCCCGAAGAAGGTTAAAACCCCAAACATTATTATTATTATTTTATTATTTCAGAGGCTCAGACATCCTACAAAACAATGGTACATTCACGAAACGTTCGTAAAACGTCCATAAACTTTCTAAAAACGTTTTCTAAACAACCATTGTTTGGAGAGAGAAGTTACACTAGTGACTGCAACCGGAGAGGATGCTTTCCCGCGTTCAAATCGCATAAATTCGAAGAGTTTATTAAGAAATTTTGACGACTGTTGACTATAAGTACACAGAGAGCCGAAATTACTGTTTCAATGGAATAAATGTTTTCATTCACTTACCAATGAGGTAATTCCTAACAAATGATTGAAGAATTGACGGTCTCCCATCCAACTAATATCCGATCCAGTGTCGCTTAATTTCGCTGATCAACTTCTACCAACGTGTAGAAAACTGAGATGGAAAATTGTACTCCAAAACAGCGGGGTGTGGCTGACGGAATAATTTTCTACAAATTGATAGAAATACGGCTCTTTGCGTTTAAATCTTGGGTTGTTTTTTTATTAACGTATAGAAAACGATTTCAGAATTGGAGGTTCGGTGCCAGTGTCCGAGAATCTGGATCAATGCGAATTCCGACAAAAAAAAAAGGTTGGAATAATGAATTATATATACACATCACATAAGTTTTAAGTACACTTTGTTTTTAAATCATTTACGAATAGCCTCCTTTACTGAACGTTCAGTACAAAAAAGATTCAACAAAATGATGTGTACTGAAATCTTTTTATTTATATAAAACTAGGAGTTCTTTACATTTTGAAAGATGCGTGTAAAGCCGTCAACAGCAAATTCATCGACAAAAAGAAAATAAAAATACTTGGGGGTTCGAATGAGGTAAAGTTTGTTACATTCAGGTAAGGATACGAATGCGTTTACGAGTGTAATACCCGCACTTAAATAAGATAGAAAAATTCTGGATGGCGTAATTGGTAGAAGCGCTGAATCTGAAACCACGCGTCATAGGTTCGAGTCCCACTAACTTCGTTTCCCATTTTGTTGCCTGTTCCCTTTCCATCTTCGGTAAGGTAAGGTTAGGTTAGGTAAGTTTAAGAGTCAATGAATTTGCAGTGTTTAAAACACACGAGGGTAATTCAATAAGTATTCGCACTTTTTATTTTCATAATTTTATTTTCACATCTGATAGATATAAACACATCACTTCTCAACATAGTCTCCCTGTTTCTCAATACACTTAGTCCAACGATCTACAAGCTTCCTAATGCCATCACAAAAGAATGTTTTTGGCTGTGTGCGTAGCCAGTCATGCACCGCCCCCTTCAGGGTCATCATCGCCTTGGAATAGCTGACCTCTCAAAGCGTCTTTTAGTGGTCTAAACAGGTAAAAATCCGAAGGTGCCAGGTCTGGACTGTAGGCTGGATGGTCGAGAACTTCAAATTTAAGTTCTTGAAGGCATTTTCTAGTTTGTGCAGCGGTATGAGGGCGCGCATTGTCGTGTAACAGAATAACACCTTCCCGTTGCAAGGAAGTTCAAAGCGCAGCCGTCAGCAGGTAAAGTTATGCTAACACTGTTTTGGGATACACGAGGTCCTATCCTTGAACATTATCTAGACTCTAGAGCGTGGAACTACAGTAACAAGTGCATCGTATTCTGACATGCTTCGGAATGAGTTAAAGCGAGCAATTCGCACAAAACGGAGAGGGAGATTGTCGTAACTTCGGAAGGTGTTATTCTGTTACACGACAATGCGCGCCCTCATACCGCTGCCACAGACTAGAAAATGCCTTCAAGAACTTAAATTTGAAGTTCTTGACCATCCAGCCTACAGTCCAGATCTGGCACCTTCGGATTTTTACCTGTTTGGACCACTAAAAGACGCTTTGAGAGGTCAGTGATTCCAAGGCGATGATGACCTGAAGGAGGCGGTGCGTGACTGGCTACGCACACAGCCAAAAACATTCTTTTATGATGGCATTCGGAAGCTCGTAGATCGTTGGACTAAGTGTACTGAGAAACAGGGAGACTATGTTGAGAAGTGATGTGTTTATAATCTATCAGATGTGAAAATAAAATTGTGAAAATAAAAAGTGCGGATACTTATCGAATTACCCTCGTATATTCTCCTAAGATTTATGATTCAATTATACTTTTTAACATTATTTAGGTAAATACGTATATACAAACCCATTTCGAGATATTCGCTGAACAAAGAGAGTCTGGTGAACTCTGACAAATCGTAATCTTGTTCCCATCTCGTGTAGACCTGTTTTGGATTCTCTTTATTATTACGTTTGTTCCACCAGACTTTGAAAAACCTACAGAATATGGAAAGAGTTAATTAGTGTTCAATGAATTAAAGAGAAGAAATTTGTGCGTAAGAATCAAATGATTGGTTGCGTATAAATGCAACTTAAAATTTCGCGATAAGTAAATGAGAACGGGTTATCCTTTAAACCAGGGGTGGGGAACCTGCCGCCCGCGGCCTAGTTTTTAATTGTCCCCGTACAGTTTGATTATTTAAAATCACGCAGTATTTACATCTTAATTATGTCCCAAACTATTTTTAAAGCTACAATTTTCCAGATAGAGAGTATTTTAGTTGAAATTTGCCGCCATACCAATAAAGGTTCAACACCCCTGCTTTAAACGGTATTTACGTGAATGGAGTTTACAATAATCTTGTATATATGATCATTATTTTAATTAGAAGTCAAATTTTGTATATTACAAAACCCAAAATATGATTAAACGAATTAAAAATATTAAATATATTAAAATTCTAAATGAATGTTAGAAATAAGTATATAGAGTATATAAAAATAAGAAACTCACTCTCCTTTTTAAACTTGACTAAACTCACGGAATAAAAAGCTCGAGGCAGTTACTTAAAAACTGTTTCCCAACCATGATGATCGCTAACTGGACACACAATTCGAAAAGACATCCAGCAGGATCGCACATATCGTACCGAAGTTGAAGCAAAAAGTTCTCTCTCGCTTCCGAATCTCCAGGATGATAGAAAAACCGACCCTATAGAGGACACCAACACGAAGGTCAAGTCAAAGGTCAAGACAAAGGTCAAGACAAAAAAAAAAAAAAAAAAGGGTATTTTTTAGGTTAAGAATTCATCGTTAATAATAAGTTTAATAATTTTTTCTTTGTTCTTTTAAGCCCATAGTACACGGTCGTTTGTAAGCCGTTTTTCACCGCTGAATCATTCCCCGCTTAAAACCGATTTCAACCGTTTACATTATTAATCGGCAAAAATCGGGGTGCGAAAGATTAAAAAAATTTGTCGCTGAATTAGCGAGTAATACATGCGATACATTTTCAAACCCCGATTTTTGCCTTTTAATATGCAAACGGCTATAATCGGTTTTAAACGGGGGGACGACGGATTCAGCGTTGAAAAACGGCTACAAACCGCCATGTGATACGAGTTTTACGAAGAAATAAAGAAGGAAAAAAAAAAGAAGAAGAAGATTAATATACTTACTTTAAAGAACGCGATGTAGATGAGAGAAGAGTAGAAATTGATAAATTGAAAGAGGAACATTTTCAGCGTAAACGAATCCTCGAATTCCGTCTCCGTTCGAGGCATTTCGAGGCTCGTCAAAACATGAACGATTTTCTTATAAATCTGCGTAAAATAAATCGTTATAAAGATTGGCCCTCGACAATAATGTGCCAGAGTGCTTCCGCTTAGAAAACATAAATTGAAGCGCTCGGGTTCGCTCCCCGTCTTCTCTCTTTGGTTAAAAAGCGCCTCTCGTTCAACGTGGGAGGAGAAGGGAGAGGGGAATGTCGAGCATTGGTTATTACTTACTTTGGGCCTGAGCTCCGCCGCTCCATCCGTTGACGCTCGACGAAGTCATACTTATAACCACGGCCGCCGAGAGGGCGGGTAAGCCGGGATAAATCCCCGGGGCCCGGGAAAAGCAGGTAATCGAATTAAATGGAACGCTAAAAATAGGTACGTAGATTAAGTGTGTTATAAATATTATTAATCGATAAATAATCGATAATTGTCGAAAATATTTTCCTACAAAATAAATAAATTTGAGAATAAGTTATTTTATAATTATTATACAATGCGAGAGCCATGCGCCTCATCTCACCCCTCACCCCACTCTTTCCCAGCGAGCAGAAATCTTCCCCCAAATTTCACGGTGGAGAGGCCTCTGCCGGAAATTCTTCCGACAAAATTCTATACAAAGATCATGTGTGTGTGTGTGTGTGTGTGTGTATACCACGCCTGTACACACATTCACACACACCTTGCATTGCAGTATATCAATATTAATCTGCATATCAAAGTATTAAATTCTTGTTTTTTACTGCATTGATGATTTAAAACTCACAATATTATATTCATTGATATTTCTATTTATACTTCAATTATTTCAACAATTTATATACCAAATTATTTTTCATTACATACCATATCTATTTATATAAGGGTATATATAAAATTATATATGTTATACATGAGCAGTCGCCCCCTTAATCTCAAGCACTCAGACGAACCAACGCGATATCATGCACTCGCTCTTCTCGAGTTTGCCCTTCAACCAGCCTTAGCGTGACCTTACATCCGCTTAGGAACTAACTCCTCATAGAAATCTTGACTTTGAGAATCTTATTTACTTTAACGTGACTTTAAAGGTCAATTATAGACTTAAGAATTACTTCATTATAACCTTTATAAACTTGAGCGGAAGAAATACTTTTATAATTAGATCCTGTTCTGTGAAGAAATATTTGCTCGTAATCCGCTTGCCTGAATATATACCTAAAATTAAGCGTTGACTCTCAGTTAATCCATTCTCGAAGGGCGGAAATACGGGTTAAGGAAATCTTCCCGGATTCCGTAAGCGACGAAGAAATTGTCGGCGCACTCTGTGGTCACGGCAAGGTAAGACATTGAGAAGACCTTTGTCGACTCAGGAGTGCCGTATTATACCCTCTTGGAGTAAATCAATTTTACCCAACTCTCCCAAGCGACGTATAATATATATATATATATATATATATATATATATATATATATATATATATATATATATATATATATATGTAGGGGGGCTGTCGGTGTGGGTGTGTACGTGTGCGCGTACGATATTAAAGAGAAAATTCTGGAGAGAAAGCTAAGCATAAACTGGAAATAACTTCAATGGTTTTAGAGGAAACTTCCTCTTACATTAGTAAGTACTGCAGACCCACATAAGTAATCTCTTAAGTGTGAAAAAAGCGTAAGTATTCGTTTAATTTTAAGAAGTCTACTCACAAAATTCAAGATTATAATGACGCACAGATTGATGGTCGCGGCAGTGACTGCAGTCACGAGATTTGCATTCTTGTTAACAAATCCCGAGTTAGTTTTGTACATCACAGCACCCACAACCAAGCGGTACAAAATCACACCCAAAACAGCTGCCATTACAAGCAGGAGCTGAAAGGAAATAAGTATATATATATATATATATATATATATATATATATATATATATATATACTGTCTTACATCTACATGTGTGTTATGTATTATTGAAATGCAAATATTCACTTAAGACTTTTATATCATTCATTTTAGTTTTTAGTTCTTTCATGCAGCAACTCGGGTTGCGTCGTGCCACGTGGCAACATCTCTTCCCGTTAGACCAGCAAAGTTAAGCGACGTTGGTTTGATCAGTAGTTGGATGGATGACCACATCTTCCGCATTCGTATGATGTAGCGACCCGTAAATGGTTTGGATCTCGAATAACGCCGTAGATCCCCTCCGTTACGTGACCTTCGTCGTCGTTGCGAAAGAAACTAAACAACCCCAAATAAAGGGAATTAACTGCCCCTCGATCGTATTTTGTACCATAAGAAAAACGATTGAATTAGCCGCCACACATCTTCCGATTTTATTCCAGAAGGACAAGTAAGGTTCTTTTTTCTTCGTTACGGGGTTAATTTTCATGCTCTTCACTTGTTCTTCGTATTGTGGACGTAGTTCCTCTTCGTCTTCGTAGTTCTCCATGTCCCACTGCCACTGAATCACCACTTGTTTGCGTTTCCACAGTTCCAAAAACATCGTAGCTTTAAAAAGACAAAAATTATTATTATTATTATTACTATTATTAGAGTATTATTATTAATTAGCAGTACCAATATATTTCACTGAGATAAAGTGACAAGAAACTAAAGTACTTCTTACATATATATATATATATATATATATATATATATATATATATATATATATATATATATATATATATATATATATACACACAAACTCAGAATGGTCCCCTGAGAAATTTATATGTTAAAACACAGACCGTGCATGGAACAAGGAACTCTTCTGGGAAAATTAAATCCAACTATAGTCCGAATAAGTAATGGTAAATGACAAATACCATAGTTTTTCTTTTTCATGATGCTAGCCCGACGTGGGCAACGGGTCTCTCGCAAAGAGATCCCATAAATATAGCTTCCCTCACCAGCTATCTGCAAAGCAGACAGGATCCAGCTTTGGGACATGGACCTAGGGTTTAAAGCAAGCCTAGTCCCTACATTGCTTTAAACCCTAGGTCCATGTCCCAAAGCTGGATCCTGTCTGCTTTGCAGATAGCTGGTGAGGGAAGCTATATTTATGGGATCTCTTTGCGAGAGACCCGTTGCCCACGTCGGGCTAGCATCATGAAAAAGAAAAACTATGGTATTTGTCATTTACCATTACTTATTCGGACTATAGTGGATTTAATTTTCCCAGAAGAGTTCCTTGTTCCATGCACGGTCTGTGTTTAACATATATATATATATATATATATATATATATATATATATATATATATATATATATATATATAAGGATTTTGAGGTCCATAACTATGTGTGTTACAATTAATGTCTAAAATCAGGCAATTTGTAAATTGACTGAAATTTTAGGCAACGTGTCAAATTGATTATACGCACAAAACCTAACCTAACCTAATGAATTTTTCGGCAGCATATTGGGAAATACCAGTGGGCATGCACATGCAGCATTACCAGAAAGGTTAGGTTAGGTTTTGTCTGTATCATCAATTTGACACATTACCTAAAATTTCAGTCAATTTACAAATTGCCTGATTTTAGACATTGACTGTAACATACTGTATATAACTATACTTAGCAACATAAAGTAAGTATATATATATATACTAGGTGAGGTACCCAGCGTTGCCCGGGTTAATTGAATGCCCGGTTAGGTCAACTGAATGCCCGGTTAGGTCAACTGAATGCCCCCAAAAAACACTCACCCCCTTTATGCAATTTGGGGGCTAACCCCCTCCCCCATTACCCCCCACCCCCACCCTTCCCCATTACTGCCCGGGATAAATTTCACAAACAGACAAACAGACAGGCTAAACTACAGAAAAGAACGCAGCCGTGAAAATTTTGAGCTTCACAGTGTGTCAAGATTTCTGAATCTGATCAGATATCCCCCAAAACCCCCTGACCAAATAATTGAACTCCCAATTACTGTCGGGTCAATTATCCCGAATTATTTGGTCAATAAAACTATAGAAAAGAACACAGTCCTGAAAATCTTGAGCTTCACATTGCCGCCCGTAATACAAACAGACAGGCTGACCGACTCTGTGTTGACATTCTTCATCCCATAAGAGGTTCCCGTGCCAAATTTGGTAGCTCTAGGTCAAACGGTTTGCGCTTGCATAAAGGACAGACAGACAGAAATGCGAAAATATATAATAAAAAATAGCTGAGGTACCCGGCGTTGCCCGGGATAAATTTCATATTGCTGTTGCATGTCGTTCACGGTCAGCTTCAAGGCGTGATTGTCTTTCTTGGTGTGTTACTCTTGCTCTGGTAGCTGCTACACTTTCTCGGACAGCTTCTTTGTCTTTCTTGCAATGTTTCTCTTGCTCTGGTAGCTGCTACACTTTCTCGGACAGCTTCAAGACGTGATTGTCTTTCTTGGAGGTTTTCTCTTGCTCTGGCTGTTGTATGTCGTTCACGGTCAACTTCAAGGCGTGATTGTCTTTCTTGTGAGCTTTCCTGCTTCCGGGCTTCTTATTTTTTCTGGCTGCTGATGTAGATTTGCCCAAATTTGCCCGTTTCTTTGGTGGCATGGTAAAGTTGTTGGGGATTTTCAAAAACTGCAAAAAAACATTGCCACATTAACTTCCTGTAACTATTCGCACAAACAGACAGGCTGACCGACTCTGTGTTGACATTCTTCATCCCATAAGAGGTTCCAGTGCCAAATTTGGTAGCTCTAGGTCAAACGGTTTGAAGTCCTGAAAAATAATTATATGTGAAGCTCAAGATTTTCATAACTGTTCTTTTCTATAGTTTTATTAACCAAATAAATAATTAGTCATGAAAATGTTAAGATTCACCCCCTTTATGCAACTTGGGGGATAACCCCCTCGCCATTACCCCCACCCCCACCCTTCCACCATTACTGGCCGGGATAAATTTCACAAACAGACAAACAGACAGGCTAAACTACAGAAAAGAACGCAGCCGTGAAAATTTTGAGCTTCACATTGTGTTAAGATTTCTGAATCTGATCAGATATCCCCCAAAACCCCCCTGACCAAATAATTACTGTCGGTTCAATTATTTGGTTAATAAAACTATAGAAAAGAACACAGTCATGAAAATCTTGAGCTTCACATTGCCACCCGTAATACAAACAGACAAACAGACAGGCTGACCGACTCTGTGTTGACATTCTTCATCCCATAAGAGGTTCCCGTGCCAAATTGGTAGCTCTAGGTCAAACGGTTTGCGCTTGCATAAAGGACGGACAGACAGACAGACAGAAAGGCGAAAATATATAATATATATATATATACAGTATATAATTATGGACCTGTAAATCCTTAGTCAAGAAAATGTACAAAACTTTCACGTTAGAAAAGTAATGTAATAGAGTAAAAACGAAATGAGGTGGAGGCGCACCCGGAAACACTATTTAATTTTGATACTACAGTATTGTAAGTATAAAACTGAAAATGGTGCAATAAAATGCGTGTGTGTGTTATTGTCGAGATTTTTTTTTTTTTTATTTCATACTTTATTAAAATTAAATAAAGACTCGCTTCAATATGAAATTACTTTGAAGTTGTTCGTATATACGTTGTTCGTAAGAACACTTTTGATTCCAAACAAAAGAAAATTTCATTAAAATAACACATTCTGAATTAAAAAAAAAAACAACAACATTCTCTGAATTGAAAACAATGTACGTTATAATTTCACGGAGGGGAAGACACTAAGAACTCTCACCCCAAAAAGACATTCCAATTGAGAAGACAACCGTCATCGGGTTATCGAAGAGAAAGGCTATTTTCGAATTCATGCAGGAGTCCGCGAGCTTCTTAAAAAAACAGGCTCCATCGCACATAGGGCACATTGTTATGTTTCCAGATTGAGTAAGATCGCAAATCTCTTCGCTGGAAAAAAGAAACAACGCGTCGAGATTTCCAAGTACGTAACATTTACAGTTATAATAAATTTATCATCAGATTATTTTAACTCATTAGTGCCCAGCGTCACTTTACTGATTTTGTTTTGGCTAACGCCAGACAATTTTATTTAATCTCGGAGAAGACCTCTGGGCACTAATGGGTTAATCAATAATATAATCGCTAACGGCTGTACGAGGGTTTTTTTTTTAAATGATTTTAGGAATCTTTCCTTTTTAGTTAAATCAATTTTGCACCCCGTATTGGCGGTGATGTGAATAAAAAAAAAAACCAACTGCATAAATCTGCGTGTCAGAGTTAAAAAGCTTCACGTCTGTGTGTATGTCTATGTCGACGTGGCGCTTTTTAACCCTGACACGCGGAAATGTGGCATTGTATATAGATATGAAGTGGTTTAATAGCCACTGTTTTCGGCAAATTCTTTTTTACCGCACTTCTAAATTAATCCAATAGTGCCCATTGGTAGAATTTCCTACCGCCAAATTTGTTTGTCATTATTGCATCACTTTTTCTTGTATTCACGTGATCTTCGGTATGAGTCATTGATATGACGCAAACAATTTTGGCGGTAGAAAATTCTACCAAAGGGCAGTAATGGGTTAATACCAGTTTTCTTATGAGAAAGTCAGGGACATCGTATACTATAGAGTCTATTCGCCAGTGTCCATAGTTCAGTGGATAATACAGTTTCCCTACAAATAAAGTAAAGAATTAGTTTGACTGAGTGCTTTACCACTTTCTGGCCCTCTTGACTTATTCGTATCGGGTCGATTCGAAATAAGTGGGTAAGCGAAGCCATTTTCAAATACAAAATATATTCTTATTATAATTTATAGGTACAAAACGGAAAGAAACCTAAACTTCCGGTGAGTGTATACGGAAGTTGCTTAATCCTATTTCGATTCATAAATTTTTGTAAATAATAATTTATGTGCGTAAACCGGATAAGTTCCCAAAGCGAAACTTGTGAAACAGCCGAGATTTTGTCAGATTATAAATACAAACCCGTATAGAAAAGATTTTATTTATAGAAACGCGAGATTTCCATCAACTTTATGATCTTCTTCAGGAGCAAAAAGGTAAAGAGGAGGAGGAGCGAAGAATTTATGTAGGAACAAGATTTTTGGGTGGGGGAAAGGTCGAAGGAGAGCCGTTAGTAAACGTCGTCTGGTTTGATCCCTCGCCTTTCACCATTTCTCATTTCATCCTCTCTAACTTCCTCGTTCCTATATTAAACACTCTTCTCGCCCATTCCTGCTATTCTTTCTACTTCTGAAGAAGGTCATAGCGAAGTTGTTCATAAATAAAGTCTCCTTTTTTGTTGTAGCTCTTATTTATAATTAAAAAAAAATGGATGAAAATTATTCCAGAATTCTAAGTGTAACTCGAGAATATTTTCCGTTTTGAAGGTATTTTCTTTTTTCTATAACTATAGAACCTCTTTCGAGCACCATAATGAGCTTTAGTATAGGTCTGAAGTATAACTCAAATTTGTAAAAGTGTCTTCAATGTACAAAATCTCTTCCTTCAAAAATATCGAAAATTACCCCCACTTTTTGTATTTTCGGAAAGCCAGACGAGGGACACTCTCAAATCTAAAAGAAAATAGCTCGGTTGTCAGGCAGGAGGCCAAGACTATTCAACCAGCTTCCGAAGGAGATCAGGAACATTACTGGTGTCAACGTAGAATTCTTCAAAAGAAGACCAGACGCTCGGCTCAAGACAGTACCAGATGCGTCGGATGTGCCTGGCTATGCGCGGTGGAGATCGCGAGAGAGCAACTCGTTCCTCCACCAAGCCAGGCCTAGAGGTGGGGTCACCAGTTTGACCTTCGTGTGAAGAGAGACCAACGCACGGAACTACTACGAGGTTACGAGGTATATTTATATATATATATATATATATACATGCTGTACAATTTTTGATTATTTGTGCATTATGTTGTCAAATTAAAAATAAATGAGTTTAGCCTAAATACTTATTATGGGAATTAGAAAAGAAAATGTGACAGTGTGAAAAAACGCTTATTTTCCTTACATTTAAAAGAACTTATGAGCAATATTCCTAAAAGTTTATTAATGTCTTTGGGTGAAAATTATAACGGAAATTATGAAACACTATTCTATTATAACTAAATAATTTATTAAAGTTGGGCATTTTTTTATTTAGAAAAGAGGGACCAAGGGCGGGTGCCCGCAAAAATGCCCTCCTTCATAAGAAAATGAGAGCCAAAATCAAGGTCTCCGAGGCTCACGATGCCATTTCTTTTTATATAAATTTTGAAAAGATTACGTAGTGTTCAAGATGCGTGTCTGCATAGTTAGAGATAAAGAGAGAAGTTTAAGGGGTTCCAAAAAACCTTAGCCCCCCCCCCCCCCCCATTTGCAGCTTACATGTTTACTTATATCGAAATAGTTTTTAGTGATTATAAAAATATATAAAATTCTTTATTTTTTGCAGGTATTAAAATTATTCTAGCTGATAAAGTGATAACATAATGGCTTCTCAAATTGGTGATTCGGAGAGGCAACGTGTGATAGATCGCGTATGAGCAATAATATTTCGGGAAGCTTGTGATGCTGGAGCCACCTTTATAACACGTTCATGGGGTTGCCAAAACGTTGCGAAGAAGTGAGGACTTCGTCAAAAGAAATTGGAATAAAACTTTTGGATGAATGTGAAATGGATACAACCAAATCTGGGCGCCCAAATTGCCACTCTCTCAGGAAACAAAGGACATCATTGAAAGTGGTACGCGTAAGCGGAAAAAACAGCTGTGCTAAACTTTCTAGAGAGATCGAAGTGTTGAGAGGAAAGATCGTTTAGTGGTGAGATCATTCGACTGTACCGTCATAGGCAAGGTTTAAAGCCTTGGCATGAACTTCCAAAGCCAAGAAAAACTCAACTTAACATCGATGACAGAATGTGGTTTGCCCATTATCTTGAAGATTGGGATGTGGATGATTTCATGCATTTAGCTGTCTCCGATGAATTTTTTGTTTACGTAACACGTCGGCCTAACTACGAAAATGATCGAGTGTGGGCCACAACACCAGATGAAATCGATGACAATGAACATTATCGCGAATTATTAAAAAGTCCAGACTGTGTTGGTGTGTTTGTTTTGTTCACTGCAAAGAAGCTCATGTGGGTGCTGAAGCCAAATGGTCAGAGTTGGGATGGACAGTATTTTCGTGATATTATTTTATCCCAGCATGTTATTCCTTTTCTAAGAAACCCAAACAATGTTATGGATGTCGATCAGGTCACACTTCCGCACGATAAGGCCCCCTGCTTTAAGGCATTAGCCACTCAACAGTTGTTGCGGAACCATGAGATCGATTTCTTTGGAAATGAAGAATGGCCAGGAAATTCTCCTGACCTGAACGTCTGTGAACACATTGGATCAGTTATAAAGGACAAGGTTGAATGTCTCCTGTTTCAAGAACCTGCAGCAAATCGATTTTCGAAGGATACAATGACGCAACACACTGAAACTGTTTTAGCAAATTTGCTTAACGATCAAGATCTATTCACGTCACTTTTGGCCAGCTTCCCAAAGCGAATTCAGGCTGTCTTGGAAGCTAATGGCGGGAACACCAAGTTTTAATTGTTTCTCATTAAATGCAGGTTTAAATTCTCTTTTGTAAGGTATGTTTAGTTTTACTGTACCTCTAATGGTTTAGGCCAGGGATTCCCAAAGTGGTCTGTAGGAAGCTTCCAGGGGGTCTCTAAGCTTTTGGAAAAATAGTAACATTAACTATATGAACTACCGGGTGTCCGAGAATTATCTGTACAATTTTTGGCTGTTATTAAAAGTCAACCATGAAGTGTAGAAATTCCAGTTTGTCCCATTTTACAGAGAATCTCTAAATTTTTTCTGATACCACGTTTTGACAAGTTTTTAGAAATGTACGCGGGTGACAGACATTGATGATTTAAAAGCAAGAATCACAGCTGCTATTGAGCGAATTGATGTGGATATGCTGCAGCGTACAAAGCCGTACATGGCAACATTTGGAGTATCGATTGGATGTTTTGCGGATCACTAATGGTGCACATATCGAATGTTTGTAACAACGTTACTTTAATAAAAGAAACTTTTGAAAATACAGATTCTAAATAATCTTGTTTAAGAATTTTACGTGTTATCAAGAATTTTATTAAAAGATGAAATTGTACAGATAATGTTCGGACACACTGGAATTTCTAAAAAACTTGTCAAAACTTGGTATCAGAAAAAACTTAATGAGATTCTCTGTAAAATGGGACAACACTGGAATTTCTACACTTCATGGTTGACTTTTAATAACAGCCAAAAATTGTACAGATAATTCTCGGATACCCTGTATATGAACTATATTAACTATATTAACTATATTAATATTTAGGGGTCCTTGGTGGTAAAAGTTTGGGAACCCCTGGTTTAGGCCATGGGGGGGGGGGCTAAGGTTTATTGGAGCCCCGTGTGTGTGTGTGTGTGTTTGAGAGCATGTTAGACTGCTCACAGGGTAGATGACACACGGAAAAAGATCATCTAAAGTGGACAGTAGCGGAAGAAATGGGCGTTCCAGCACTCCCTTTCCGCTGCCTAACGTCAATCCAGGAGTACTTCCCTGGTCGATTGGTGTCTACAATCTCCTCCTTAGTAATAGATATATTTCGCTGTCTTTGCATGAAATGTAACGCGAATTTTCGCTAAAACGTTAAATATAACTTAGCCAGGATGTGATGGGGGGAAGAAATAGATGCTGACTGAAACAAAGAGAATGCCAAAAAATAGGTATTTAACTTTAAGAATTTTGGTGTCCATCCAGTTTAAAAGTACGAATTAGGTTACGAATTGTAATTTGTCAAAATAAAAAATATGTGGTATTTTCAAATTAATTTTTCCTAGGCTACGTTTGTTACATTTGACACTATTCTGGCCGCGAAATTTTAGTGGTTTGCTTCGCTTGCTTTGGGAAAAAGGGCTGGCTAACCGCTAGGTCACTGTTCCTTTCAAACGAGGGAAATGGCTGACCGCGAGGTTACGGATTACATCTCCATCATTAAAAAATTATTATTATCGTTATTATATTATTAAGAAAAATATATTTACTGACTGAATGGTTTTGAAATGTCATTCTGTCATTTCTGATTCATTATTTTTGGTGCTAACTCCAGTCATCCTTGTTTTTTCCTTCCTTAAATAGAACTCACTAATCCTTATACGAATATATTTACTTATGTTTTGTTATTAAAGCTATTAATTTTTTATATTAATTTCCTTATATTAATTTAGGTACTTGTAGGTTATCTCCCCCCCCCCCCCACGCTTGATTTGTCATCGTGGCAAATAGCATGAAGTCGCAGTAAATTCATTCTGACTGAAAAGCAATAATCAAATTGTGCGAAGGATTGGTAATATCTACTGAAATAGATACTATTAAATATATAATTTGGCTCATGTAATAATTATTGATACGATTTATTTTTTAAACTAATTTATGGCCGGATTCTGAAGGATCACCATTATAAAGTTAAGGATCACCTGAAGATCAGGGCCCCCAGCCTTTTTTAGTTAGCTTTATAAGACTAACTAAGGAAAATATCACGACCTAACCTAACCAATCATCAAGGGCGTACAGTTGACCTCATGATTGGTTAGGTTAGGTCGTGATATTTTTGTTAGTTAACGTTATAAAGCTAACTAAAGAAGGCTGGGGACCCTGATCTTCAGGTGATCCAAAGTTAATGTAAGTTGTATAACAAATCAACAACCAACGTGCATCAAACATTCTAGAACGAAATGCTCGTTTAATTGTTCTGCGTACGTGCTATTTGCCACGATGACAAATCAAGCGTGGGGGGGGGGGAGGACAACCTGCAAGTACCTTAATTTATATTCATTTCCTTAAATAGAACTCACGAGTATATTTACTTATTTGTTTGTTATTAAAGCTATTAATTTTTTATATTAATTTCCTCGTTCCTAATACCGCTCGCTAAAACTTATTAAAAAGGTCTTACAGTGGGTAACATCGTCGGTGGGATAGTTTATTTTCTTTTTACACGCACACGCGCACGCACGTAGAGGCGGGGCCACCAGCTTGACCTCCGTGTGAAGAGAGACCAACGCACGAAACAACATAAGGTTCATAAGGTAAGGTTCACATATATAGCAACCTGGGAGTGGTTCTGTGCTAAAAACCCTCATTATCGCAGAGGTGTGCCCTGTGACCTTGCCGTATCTCTCTCTCTCTCGCTCTCTCTCTCTCTCTGTGTATATATATATATATATATATGAAAATTATTTCACGAAAGTAACACGTGAAAAATATTTATGATGAATAAAACCACGAAGGAAAGGAAACAGAATGGTGCTCAAGCGCTTTCGTCTAATGACATCCTCAGGAACACTGAAGTAAATAAAGAGTTCAAGACTATATACAGGTTACCAAAAAAAAAATATATATATATAATAAATACAGAAATAAAAATTGTGGGAGGAGCATACAAATCTGTAAGGAAAACTACCAATTTTAGCACTTTGCCCGAATTCAACACAAGATCAAATTTTATAGTTAATGCCTCAATGATATATGATATATAGGTCACAAAAATATTAATATATTATATATATATAATATATATATATATATATATATATATATATATATATATATATATATATATATATATATATAAATTGAAAAATAAAAATTGTAAGAGGAGCATACATATTTATAAGGAAAACTACCCACGTTTTAGCACTCTGCCCTTCTTGTCCAAATCCTCTCTGAACGAATTCAACACAAGATCAAATGATTGTTTGCAACCAATTTTATAGATAAGGCCTGAATGATATATAGGTCACAAAAAAAAAATATATATATATATAAAACTAAATTGAAAAATAAAAATTGTAAAAGAAACATACAAATTTATAAGGAAACACTACCAAAGTTTTAGCACTCTACCCTTCTTGTCTAAATCCGTTCTGAACGAATTCAAAACAACGGGATCGAGTTGAAAAAGACCTTTGCTCATGTTAAAGTTATTTGTAAGTTACATAATAGCAGACTCAAGAATATTTCTATTAACAATGTTGCTAGAGTGAAACAAAACTGAAGCATTATTCCAATCAATACAGTGGGATAACTCTGACAAATGGACAGAAAGGGCACTGGACGACTGTCCCGTTCTAACGGAATAGTGATGCTGTTTTTCACGCGTGTGCAAATCCTTTCCCGTCTGACCTATGTAAAAGGAATCACATTGTTTACAACCAATTTTATAGATAATGCCTGAATTATTGGTAGGGCTATTTTTTACTATGATATTTTTCACAATATTGTTATATGAAAATACTACATTAATATCCAAAAGTTTAAGTACATTAGCAATGCCTAAAAAGCCCGGGAAAAATGGAAGTACTAAAATATTGCGGTACGTCGACGATATTTTGTGTATGTGGCCCATGAATCGTGACCTGGATGACTTCCTCCTTCAGTTAAATGATCAAGTCCCCTCCATTAAGTTTACTTTAGAAGTGGAACAAGACAACTCAATCCCGTTTTTGGATGTGCGTGTACATAGGGAAAGCCCAGGTTTTAAGTTTAGTATCTATTGGAAAAAACAAACAATTTGTCCTACGTACACTTTTACTCTGGACATGACACCCCCATTAAGAAGGCCATATTTTCTTCAATGTTTCTCCGCGCTCTTAGGATCGCCAGTCCGGAATACATCGATGCCGAATTGGAAAAAATCAACGGTATTGGAAGTGATCTGTGCTACCCACCTGCGTTTATGGAATCTTGTCTTAACAAGGCGAAACGAACCTTCTATCGTGTGAATAATAACCCTCGCACTTTGTCAAAGAATATTTTAGTACTTCCATTTTTCCCAGGGTTTTTAGGCATTGCTAATGTACTTAAACTTTTGGATATTAATGTAATATTTTCATATAACAATATTGTGAAAAATATCATAGTAAAAAATAGCTCTATCAATAACTCATGCATTATCTATAAAATTGGTTGTAAACAATGTGATTCCTTTTACATTGGTCAGACGGGAAAGGATTTGCACACGCGTGTAAAACAGCATCACTATTCCGTTAGAACGGGACAGTCGTACAGTGCCCTTTTTGTCCATTTGTCAGAGTTATCCCACTGTATTGATTGGAATAATGCTTCAGTTTTATTTCACTCTAGCAACATTGTTAATAGAAATATTCTTGAGTCTGCTATTATCCAACTTACAGATAATTAACATGAGGAAAGGTCTTTTTCAACTCGATCCCGTTGTTTTGAATTCGTTCAGAACGGATTTAGACAAGAAGGGTAGAGTGCTAAAACTTTGGTAGTGTTTCCTTATAAATTTGTATGCTTCTCTTACAATTTTTATTTTTCAATTTAGTTTTATATATATTTTTTTTGTGACCTATATATCATTCAGGCCTTATCTATAAAATTGGTTGTAAACAATCCATTTGATCTTGTGTTGAATTCGTTCAGAAAGGATTTGGACAAGAAGGGCAGAGTGCTAAAACGTGGGTAGTTTTCCCTTATAAATATGTATGCTCCTCTTACAATTTTTATTTTTCAATTTATTTTTATATATAATTTTTGTTTTTTGTTTTTTGTGACCTATATATCATTGAGGCATTAACTATAAAATTTTATCTTGTGTTGAATTCGGGCAAAGTGCTAAAATTGGTAGTTTTTCTTACAGATTTGTATGCTCCTCCCACAATTTTTATTTCTATATTTATTATATATATATTTATACTTTTTGTAACCTGTATATAGTCTTGAACTCTTTATTTACTTCAGTATTCCTGAGGATGTCATTAGACGAAAGCGCTTGAGCACCATTCTGTGTTTCCTTTCCTTCGTGGTTTTATTTATCATATATATATATATATAATTCTTTAATTTACTACAAAGTGTTCGTACCTTAAATCATTAGAAACCATAATAGAGAAATGGTATCTTACGAGCATATATTGACACTAGCCCTTTAAATATTTACTCGTGAGCTCATACGAATCAATAAACATATCAATAAAGTATTACAGAATAAGCAATATTTGGACGCACGAAAAGAAAGCAATTTGATACACGATTATTTAAAAGAAGCAATATTTTACGTATTATACATTGAAACAAGTCGAAGAATAATCTAAAAATTATTGGCACTGCTAAATAAGATACCCGTACGTAAGAGGCACTTAGGGAGGGTTTTTTTTTTTTCTCAATTCAGTGCCACACCTACGTTTACATTGTTTCGAAGCCAGTGGGGTTCGGCTGGTTGAGGGGTGGAGAGGGGAAAAGGAAAGGGATAAACATTTAGTCCTTGGCAATGAACTAATGGAGGAAAAAATTAGATAAATTGATATTAAACGTGCTTTTATGTTTAGGAACAAAATGAGGTAACAGAAAATAAACTGAAAATGGATTGAAAAGGCCATGCACAAAGCATAATGTATGTTTACTTTCATACATACATATATATAATATATATATAGATATATATATATATATATATATATATATATATATATATATATATATATATATATATATGGCTCAGAATGGTACCGGATGAGCTGGGTGTACCTGGCTATGTGCGATGGAGATCGCAAGAGAGCACTTTGCTCCTTCACCAGGTGAAGAGAGACCGACGCTTGGAACTACCACCAAGTTACGGGGGTGTGTGTGTGTGTATATATATATATATATATATATATATATGTAAAATGCGTCTCGGTGGTGTAGTGGTTAGCATCGCTGACTACCAAGCCACTAGCCCCAGGTTCAACTTCCAGCAATGGCAAGCGGCACTCAGCTCACCCAGCTGTTCATCCTTTCATACAAAAACTTCATTGATAGATAAATGGGTACCCTGGGTAGCCAAGTGGTTAAGACGCTTAGCTGCTAATCGGAAGGTCGTGAGATCGAGTCTGGGCGAAGACTTTGTAATTTGCGGATGACACGAAGTTGGGTGGTAGG